>JAASFT010000020.1:0-72611 GCA_023333885.1 Globisporangium parvum
AAGGACACGCTCGAAGGGACTAGAGGTCCTCATTGACGTGTATATACGCACGCCAATGCTGCATGTCGAACCAGTGCATTCTCGTCACACAATAGGCCTTTGCCTTGCCTTGCCTTGCCTCCACGTAGAGGTGGTTAACCCGCTGCACCAGTGGGTTAACCACCAAGATCTCGACACCACTAACCGAGGACGCATCTCGGCTCGCTAGTGGCGTCAAGCGCAGACGCTTCCCTACACTGGTCGTCGCTCGGGCCATGCGAACCAATGGACAAAGCGAGAGCACCTGTGCATGCTCGATGCGCTGAGCTTCATGGTCATTGGTAAGACGTCTTGGATTGACGTTGCGACCTACGTCGGCTCGCGTGACGCAGCCCAAGTACGAGGGCATGTGTTCTCTGCGATCGCTGCTCGACACAAGCGACAAGAACGGCAGCGCCAGACGCTCAACGTCGTCCACGGCGCGCTCGAGCGGATTAACGCACCACCAGCAGTACATGACGCAGTCGAGGCAGCAGCAGTCGAAGCATTCGCGGCTTACGAACCAGCGCCTCTCGAACCAGCGGCTCTAGAGGACTGCAATGCCGACGAAGAGCTCGCGCGCCTGTTTGACGACAGCTTTTGGCGAGTTGCACGCAGCGACAAGTCGTATTTGTACGACATTCCTCGGGACGAGTCCGACCGCTTCGTTTGTCTGAGCGACACGATCTATGCTTGAGCCATGGGCGACGTGAACGAGGAGAGCTTTGCTGGAAAATTGGACGGAGTGGCCGAGCACGATCGCACTCGGTGCCTTCCAACACTTCTTGGGCTCATGGGCACAGTCACGTCGGTGCTCAAGATCATGGTGTTCGACCTGACCCGGCGGTCGCGCCGTTCCTCATCGCTCTACTACGCATGAAGCCGAAGCTCATTATCCTCCTCATCACAAACGCTGCGACTGCGATGAACAAGTACTCGCTGGTTGGCATGCTCGGGAGCCACCCGCGCGTTCAGGTGGTGATCCACTACACAATCATGCATAGCAAGGACATCATCGTCGACGAGAAGATCCTCATCACGGGGTCGGCCAATTTGACGCGTCGTGGTCTCGAGGGCAACACAGAAGCGATGATGGCTTTCAAGTTTGGCACTCCGTTGACGTCGGCGGTCGCTTGAGTCTCTGCAGTACTACAGGCGTTCGTACTCCACACGAACCCACCGGCAGCGCCACTCGCTCGCACGCGCACTAAGACACAAACGCTCAAGACGATCCATGACTTCACCGAGCTCTTGGAGCACATGAAGATTCTGTCCTTCGGTCCTCAGCTCCTGGTGTTCCACTGATCTCTATTAGCAGCGCGTCACTAGCAAATGACGTGGTTCTAGTAGTGAAAATGGATTCGCACGTCCTCTGGAATGACGTGCGACTATCACTACCGAGTTGCAACGAGCGAGCTGGGTCGCCAAGGCTGTGATCCGCTCGCACTGACTGGAGCGACGAACGACAGCATGTGACGACCTGATCGAGCACACGTACGCTGTGCGGCGTGGCGTTCTGTGTCGCTGACGCGAATACCAGTCGAGCGAAAGACAAAGGAGGCACGGCCAGTCGATCGCTCGAGCGATATCCAGCGCGCTGGGATCCACGACACACACACACACTCGCATTCGTCTTTGGCTGAGACGGCGACGACTCACTTGCACTCTCAGCATCACGTGAGTGCTCGGATCATTCGAGTCAGTCAACCCAGACGCATGCAATACGCGTCGCGAACGAGGACAGTCTCGCGTACTTGAAATCGCTCGCTGTGTCTGGCGTGCCCCCTTGCGGCTCTTGCTGTCAACGTCTCTCTCTCTGTCACGACATGCATCTGTCGAGAGAGCACGAGAGATGGAGGAGGGTCCAAGAAACCAAACCAACCGCTTCGTCCGCACAGATGACGTGAAAGCGTTAAACGCGCACTGGCACACCTCCGAGGATTTGGTCGTCACTCGACGCTCTCTGCTGCGCCGCAACCGATCGTTCGCGCACCAGAGCAACACGATGCTCGCGCGACTCGACTCGCCAGACAGAGGAGCACGCGAAGGCGGCTACATAGCGTCATCAAAGCGTCGCGTCCGCGCGGATGATGTCAGTTCGTCGTGAGTGAGCGAGGCTAGTGAGATGGTCGTCGAGAGCGAGAGCCCTGTCCAATTGAACGTGGCGCTGTGGGGATCCGTGCGCTCGAAGTGCGTAGGACTGCACGTGTGTGTGTGTGTGTGTGTGGTGGTCCTCTCAACCGAGGGAGCGGGTATGATAGAGAGAGCGCGAGAGAGCGCGCGAGAGAGACTCTGTCTTGCGAGCGAACCAGCGCACACACAGCAAAAACCACAGGCGCATCAGACTGGACATCCACTCGCTGTTTGTATGGCGACGAGCTGCGCCGACTCTGCGCGTCAGGTGCTCCAGCGAGAGTGGCACCGCGCGGGCAGCGCAACCGCGACCGCTGGGTGTCGAGACGCTTGCTCGCTTGCTTGCTACTCGCTGTGGATGTGTGGGCATCATGCGGTGCGCTCACAATCCAATCAGCACGCTTGCAACAGCAGCAGCCAGCGAGCATGGGCGACGATGGCCGAGCACGCAGCGCGTCGGCAGCGTGGCGCGCGAGCGTGGTCAGCCGTGCGCGCGGCGCTACGGCCGCCTCCCAGATGCCACCGAGCGTCTGCAGCAGCGCGACGCCGTCGTCGTCGCACGCAAGTGAGCGCACTGAGCTCGATGGCACAACGCGCAGCGTGCGCTTTAGCGACCAGGAGCTCCTCGCGATGGCAGCCGACGCGGCGAGCGCGATTCCGTGGGACGCGCTCAAGAAGCCGCCGTCGACGCGCTGGAGTCGCAAGAAGCTCAGTAGCGCGAGTGCGAGCTGCAGTCCGGGCACGCTGAGCATCTACACGCGCGAAGACCCGCAGTCGTTCGCCGTGCTCGCTAGCGCATTGCTCCAGTGCAGCGTCCAGGAGCTCCGGCTCGTGTTCGATACGCGCACGAGCGAGCAGCTCAGCGACGTCGTGCGCACGCTCAGTCCACGTGACGTGCTCGCAGCCGAGCTCGTGCATAGCGTTCGACGTAGCACTAGCAGTCGCGCAAGTCGGAGCAGACACTCGTCGCACGTCGGGAGTGTCGTGAGCACTGCGAGCGCGTCGTCGACCTCAGTCTCATCGTCCGCACGACGGCGCCACGCGAGTGCCGACGTCGTCGTCACGGCCATGACGTTTGACAAAGCGAACGTCTTTGCGCGGACCGAAGAGTGGTGCTTCCTCGAGGCGCTCGAGGACGCCACCGCAGGTTCCGACAGTAGCAGCCCGCGGGCGTTCACGAAGACGCTCCTCGCGCTCCACCCTGTCGACTGCGTCTTTCAACGCGTTGCGCCACGAGCAAAGCACGGCCGCGACGTCCTCGCTGGCTTTCGCTTTGAAGAAGAGACCGACGGTCGCTCGACGCGCGTGCTCTTCAGCGGCGAGCTCTTCTACTCGAGCAACAGCAGCAGTAGCAAAGCGCGTGCGTCGCATCGTACGGTGCGCGCACGGCTGCTCCAGGTGGCGCAGTGGATCGACCGCATTGCGCTCGTCGTGCGGCGCCGGCGACTGGGGATCCAAGTGTTAGCAGATCGCCGCAGTGTCCTTCGAGCGACGGCGTCGCACTGCGTCTGCTGTCGCCGGTCGTTCGTGCTCGCGCGGAAGAAGAGCTGCGGCGTGTGTGGCCAGAGCGTGTGCGAGCGCTGCTCGGCGTCGGAAGCGCGCGAGACGTGCCCCAGCGTCTTGGCGCGCTCGGTCGTGACGCACGTCCGCGTGTGCGACACGTGCATGGTGCGCGTGAACCAGTGCCGGTACGCCATGGTGACGCCCGAGGACCTCGCACCAGCGCGCGTCGTGGCAGACGCGTCCGTGGCGCAGCGGACACCGACGACACCAGCGGCAACAACAGGCGCTGTGCTCTCGCACTTGCTCCAAGAGACAATGGCGAACGCCTCGGAGGCGCGCAAGCAGTCGGCGCGGAGCGTGATCAAGTACCTCGTCGAGCAAGAGACGACCAGCGATCGTAGACGTCGTCGTTCACGCAGTTGCGCGGCGCCGCAGTGCGTCTCGCTCACAGACGCGAGCACAGACGCGCAGTACTTTGCAGCGCTCCAAGCGCATCTCAACACCGAGGCGCTGCCGCTCGACCAGTGCGTCCTCGGGAACGTCGACAAGCGCACGTACCCACTCACGTTTCCAGACGACCCAGCGCGCGCCGTCGCGTACCCGATCGGACCAACGGAGCCCCTGCGCCTGAAGCTCCTCGATGACGAGCAGTACCTCCCAGTCCTCACGCGCGACACCAGTTCTCCGGCGACGCCGACTCAAGCACCAACATCGGAGACCAGCACCACAGCTAACAGCGCGACTCCACCAGAGCTCTTGCTACCGCTTGACAAAGTCCCAGAGCTCGACATCATCTGCGCGATCGCATCGAAAGAGCTCGCGTGCTCCGGGAGTCTCATCACGCTCGTTGGCAAAGACGCGATGCACGTCGTCGCGTCGACGATCGACGCGTTCGCGAGCAAGTCGTTCCCGCGCGACCAGGGCTTTTGCTCGCAGACGATCATGAGCGACAAGCCGCTGCTCGTGCCGCACCCCGAGTCCGACGTGCGCTTTGCAAACATCGCGCCAGTGGCACAGCTCGGCGTGCGCTTCTACTGCGGCTTCCCGCTCGTCGCAGCCGATGCGACGACTGTCATAGGATCCGTCTGCTGCGTCGACCACGAGTCGCGCGAGCTCACGCAGTCGCAGTACACAGTCATGCAGAAGCTCGCGACGACAGCGTCGCGCGTTGTGCAGGCAAAGGCAAAGGCGCGGCGCTTACAAAGCGCAGCCGAGCGACGAGAGTGAGTGAGTTGCGAGACCTCGTAGAGTACGACAGCGTTCCTAAGCTAACCCCACCCACGCAAGTCTCTCAATCCACTTCGCCGTCGCACATGGCAGCAAGAGCAGCACGAAGAGGAACGAGGTCGCTCTTGTTCGCGTCACGCAGGACAGTAGTAGCTTCTGGACGAGCACGCTTGAGCGTGAGTTTGGTCTTTCAAAGAGCGTGCTGGCAACAGGGTCGCGTGCTGGTGAGTGTGGTTGTTGGTAGGCGGATCTGTCCACCGAGCGCTGCGACTCAGCGATCGACGATACGCAAGACGCATGCAACCAAAGCAGACGCACGTGTGCCAGCAGCAGCAGCAGCTCTGCTCGGTTGTCGCGACTGAGATCGATCGAGCCAGCGGAATGGGCCATTGGGTACTCTTTTCTCTGTCCTGTCATTTCGCATAATCAATTCCAGTTGACATTCAAAACTGGCAGAGAAACCACTCGACTTGCTTTGCTGTGCATGTTGCCATTCACTCACTCTCATTTGAGCTCGAGAAGCTCATCGTCGCTTGCGTTCGTCGAGTACGATGGCGCTCCGCTTTGATACGTTCGCTCACGTGGACGACTCGGACGACGAGCTCGCGCATCTGGATGACCCAGCGCGCAATGTGCGCGTGAGCGACAAACGCCTCGTGGCAATGGCGCTGCGCGCTGCGCAGCTCGTCGACTGGAACCTCCTCGCCGACTGCAACGCCAGTCGCGACGACGACAGTGCTGCGTTGACAACCAAGCTGTCGTCGGACTGGGTAGCGCACAAACACAAAGCAGCTCGGCCGCGCGCAACTGGCAGCAACAGCATCGACAGCACTCGCATCTTCACGCGCGATAGTCGTCAAGGCGACTCGCACGCACAAACGCAGACGCGGTCGTTCGCTGTCTTGGCACACGCAACGATCCCGTGTTCGCTGCAGGAGCTGCAGCTCGTGCTTGAGACAGCGACGTCCGAGCACTTCTGCGACCTCATGCGCACGATCGTCCGCGACGACTTTCGCTCTGGCGAGCTCGTCCATGCGACTGCGACGGAGACGCGCGTGAACACGAGAGCACCGCCCGAGCTGCTCGTCAAAGCAGTGGCGTTCGAGACCTCGGGCTTCTTCAGTGGCGGGAGCAGCGAAGAGTGGTGCTACCTCGACTTTGCGCAGCACGTGCAGCCGCCGCATCACGACAACAGAGACAGCAACGACGCGAGCGAGCGCAATACAACGACAAAGGCGCTTCGCAAGACGTTCGCAGCGCTAGACCCAGAAGAGTGCTTCGTTGGGACGCTCGCAGTTGGTCGCGCGACACAGGGTCGAGACGTCGTTGCAGGACTCCTGCTCGAAGAAGACGCCGACGGACGCGCGACGCGCGTGGCGTTGCATGCCGAGCACTTCTTCGAGCGAGCATCGAGACCGACCGGGCCACGGCAGCAGAGACCGCGTCTGAAGAAGAGCGCGTCGAAAGCGGCTGTGCGCGCGCGACTGCTGCGCGTCGCATCGAGCATCGAGCGACTCGGTGCGATCTCGCGGCGCCGCCGCCTCGGCGTCCAAGTGCTGGTCGACGACGTGCACGTGAAGCCGACGAACGCGAGCTGTCCGTGCTGCCAGCGCTCGTTCCTCTTCGCGCGCAAGAAGCTGTGCAGCCTCTGCGGCTACTTTGTCTGCGAGCGGTGCTCTGCGATCGAAGACCGGGAGCGATGTGATGCTCGGCGCATGCGCATCGAGCACGTGCGCATCTGCCACAAGTGCATCGTGTGCGTCGACCATGGGAACTACGACGACGTCGTGCTTGAGAGTCTTGCGCCGGCGCGCGTCGTCGCAGATGCGCCAGACGCAGCGCCACTGCGGCTCGGCACTGCGCTCGTGAGTGCGCTGCAGAGCAATATCCACACTGAGACGCCCAAGGCCGCAGTCCTGAACGTGATCAATGCGCTGGCAGACCGCACCGGGCACAAGAGCGAGCGTGGTAGGAGTCCAGATACGCTTGCGATCGAGCTCCGTGATGCTCGCAGCGAGACAGCGCACCTCGACGCGCTGCGCTTGCAACTCGATGCAGAGCCAGCGCCAGAGCTCGACGCGTGCGTTGTGAGCAACGCTGAGACGCGGAGTTACCGGAACGAACATCCGCTTGATCCAAACGGCGACGTGCGCTACGTCCTTCCGCCGCCAGCGGCAGAAGCGAAGCACCTCGACGTCGTGCGCACGAACGGATTCGCTGAGATGGTCGACGTCCCCGGGCTCGACCTCATCTGCGCCATGGCGCACAAGCAGCTCGCGTGCTTAGGCGCGATGGTCACAGTCGTCGAAGAAGACTACTACCACGTCGTCGCGACGAGCATGGCGCTCCCGACGCGCCGGTTCCCGCGCCACGAGGGCTTCTGCAGCCGCACGATCTTGGACGACAAGCCGCTCTTTGTGCCGCACTTGCAAGCCGACATGCGCTTCAGCTACATGCAAGCCGTAGCGGCGCAGAATTTGGGCTTCTACTGCGGCTTCCCGCTCCTGGCGCAGGACATGACGGTCATTGGGAGTCTCTGCTGCGCCGGACCGCGCACGAAGACGCTCACGCGGTCCGAGTTTGTGCTCGCGAAGCGCCTCGCAGCCGCGGCGTCCGCGATCCTGCAGACCGCAGCACGTCGTGCAGTCTGAGCGATCGGTCGGTGGCTGCGAGTCCTGAGAACGTTGGCCAAGCCAGCAGGGCACTGCGAGCGTTCGCACGCCTGTTAGGAAGCGACTCGCGCGTGTGTGTGTGTGTGATCGAGGGCGTCCATACTTCTCTACTTTGATCCTAGTGTCTCGCTCGCCCCAGTCCTACTCGCTCTACTTCATCTCTCGCTCTCTCTACTACCGCTAGCTCTACTTTGTGCGCTCGTTCGTATCTGCTGCAGCGCTGCTACATTGCGCGGCGCTCGAGCACCACGAACGACTCGTCCAACCCCACGGCAGCGACTGGAACAGCTCGCGCTGCTGCTTCCTCGTCGTCGCCGTCGTCGCCGTCGTCGCCGTCGTCGTCCTGCGCTGTGCTGTCGTCAGCTGACTGCCATCGCCACGACGTCGCTTGCACTGGCGCGGCCATCGCATGCCTCGACCTGCTGCTCGTCGCGCCGAGACGCATCGACCCACTCATGGCGTCGGCTTGGACGTGCCAGTTCGACGCGATAAAGTACGTCGAACTCTGTTCAGCAGACTGCTCGCCGAGTCCAGCGCCAGTCTGGAGCTCGAGCATGACGTAGTCGCTCTCTGACGACGACGGCGACGGCGTCTCGCCTTCGCTAATCACACGCGCGACTGGGATCGCCGACAGATCCAAGTGCATGTCGCTCGGCACGTGCGTCGCGACTGCGAGCGACGACTGTGGCGGCTTCCCGACGGACTCGGTCGTAGCATCAGGAGTGGACGGGGCTGTCGCCAGAGGCGGCGGCGGTGGCTGCTGCTGCTGGGACTGAGATGCCTGGGCCTGCGCGCTGCTGCTCGTGCGCTGGCCGCGCCACGTGTACTCGCGCTCTTCCACAACTGACGCGCTGTGGGCGAGCACGTGGTCACTCGCGACGCTCTTGGGCAGCGGTGGCACGTACACCGACTTGCTCATGGCGTACGCCGCCGACATTGCAAGCAGCGAGTCTGTCGCAGCCGGGACGCGCGTGACGCTGCCTTCGATCTCCAGTGTCGGGAACACGAGACCGAGTGGCGCAACGGGCTCGGGCGACACGTTTGGGTTGATCTCTGGGCGAACGTGGATCGACGCGACGCCTGCGACGCGTGCGAGCGAGATCACGTGGAGCACGAGCACTCTGTCTGGATGTGCGAACGTCTCTTCGAGCGCCTGGCGCAGGATCGCGTCGGAGCTGACGGAGATGTACCGCTTCGGTTCGACTGCGAGCTCTTGCTGCCGCCGTCGTCGTGCTGCTCCTTTCATCTCGTCGTCCTCGCGCTGGCTGGTGCTAGCTGTTGTGAGCTCCTCGCTGCTGTCGTCACTATCGCTGTCGTATTCGTCACTGCCGCTTGTGACTGGCTGCATGACGAGCGCAATGCGCATCGAGTCGCCGACGCGGTCGCGCGCGAGACGCCGCAGGAACGTCCGACCGACGGCGTGGAGGTACCACGCGTCGACTGGCACAGGCTCTGCGAGCGTCTCTTCTGGGAACGTCAGAATGCACGACGAGCGCACGACGTCGGCGCTCGCTGGTCCGCCGCCCATTGCTTCTGCGTCTCTCTTGCTGGTGTGTTCACGCACGCGGACGTGTGCTGCTCACTCGGTCGTCTTGCTGGTGCTGGTGCTGGTGCTGCTGCTCGTGTTCTTGTGGCAAGTCTCGAAGAAAGCGAGTTGATTGTATTCACACATAGCACTTGGCTCGAGTGTGTCAGACGCTAAATGTGTCGCGCAGGCTATTTCTGGAACACGCCGACTCAGAACTGTCCCACAACTGCTTGTCTCGATCGCCGGGTTTCGCAAGAACTCGATAAAGTACGAAACGCGAGCACTGAACTCGCTCGCTCAAGTACGGTTCGCAATTTCCGGACTGAACCGGGACCAGTCATGGCAGCGAGACTTGGGGTTTGTATGCTTGACTCGGCGTTTGTATGCTGTCGTGCTGCTGCCCACTCATTTGGCCGCGAAATCGCGCCTGTGCATTTCCGAGCCAAACGCGATTTTTGCTTTCATCGTCGGAAACTCTCTCAACATGGCGGAAGTTGCAACGGAAGTGAAGCTCTTTAACAAATGGTGCGTCTGCGAGCGGTGTCTGCGCGTACGGGGGCGCGTGTGTGCGCGTGCGCGAGTGTCTCGGCAACGCAGCGGTGGTCGCGCGGTCCCGAGAAACCGAGTGGTTGTTCCAAACGACCGATACACAGCACCGCCAGTCGGTTCCCTTTGCAGCCGCAGCAGCAGCAGCAGCAGCAGCAGCAGCTCGCGCCACGCAATGTGTGCGATTGGCACCACTGCGCGCGTCACGGCACAACCTGCAGTCAGTCCCCTGCGCCTGCAGCAGTCGTAACGACATCAGCTCCATACAAGCGGCGCCATAGGCGACGCAACACAGCGATGCTGGCAGAGAGCGATTCTCCAGCACTGCGGTACCGGATCGAGACCGTGACCGCCTATCGAGCGGACTGGCTGACGCACACACACACACACACACGCGCGCGCCCCCTCCTGTACCGACCCACTGGACTATCGAATCCATGACACTAACACTCGCCCACGTCCATCGCGCGCGCTCTCTCTCTCTCTAGGACCTATGATGACATCTCGGTCAGCTCGGACATCTCGCTCGAGGACTACATTGCCGTGAAGGGCAAGGCCGCGACGTTCCTGCCGCACACGGCGCAGCGCTACCAGAAGAAGCGCTTCCGCAAGGCGCAGTGCCCGATCACGGAGCGCCTCGTGAACGCGCTCATGCGCAAGGGTCGCAACAGCGGCAAGAAGATCAAGGCCGTGCGCATCGTGCGCCACGCGCTCGAGATCATCCACTTGCTCACGGACAAGAACCCGCTCCAGGTGGTCGTTGAGGCCGTGATCAAGTCGGGCCCGCGCGAAGACTCGACGCGCGTTGGCTCGGCCGGTGTCGTGCGTCGCCAGGGCGTCGACGTGTCGCCGTTCCGCCGCGTGAACCAGGCGCTGTACTTGCTCGCGACCGGTGCGCGTGAGGCCGCGTTCCGCAACGTGAAGACGATTGCGGAGTGCCTCGCGGATGAGCTCATCAACGCGTCGAAGGGCTCGTCGAACAGCTACGCGATCAAGAAGAAGGACGAGATCGAGCGTGTCGCCAAGGCGAACAGATAAGCGCACTGCTTCTGGCGCGCCGCTCCTGCGCCTGGCCGACGTCCTGAGCACGGGGCTGGTGCAGGTGCTGGCTCACTTTGTGTGCGTCGAGCGCCTGGACGCAGCATCCCGCAGGGCTCTGGACGCGCAGGTGCAGGCGCTGCGCAGCAATCCGTCGTCCCACGCACGCGCAGCAGGTCGCTCTGGTCTGCTGCTGCGACTGCGAGGGATACGCCTGGGGATAAGAGACCAATCAAGCGAATCGCCGATTTGTTGAGAGCAGCTCTGTGTCGCTTGTGACATCTCTTGTGTTGTTGAGGCGTGATTGAAGATTTGCCACTGCGCATGAGATGTTGCAAGTGCTTGCTACAGGCTGTTGTGTGGGTGTTGTTGGTACTACTTGCTACTCGAGCACACCGTCGAGCTCGACGTCGGTCCGTCCGGCCTTGAGCTGCTTGATGATGAGCTTGAGGCGATTCACGAGCTCGCTCTCCGAGGTCTTGTTTGCGTTGTTCGTAATGAGCTTCACGCGCGAGGCGTACGAGAGCGACGTCTGCGTCTCTTCCTGTGACGAGGAGGTGCCAATGTGCCGAGCATAGAGGACGATCGTCAGTCAGGCAGTCAGAGGGACTCACAGCCCCGCCTCGTGCTCGATCGCATGGCATGAAGGACGCTCGACGCACTTGGTTGTAGTCCGCAGGCGAGATGTTGACAAACATGAGCTGCGCGGTCACCATCGAGCACAGCTCGTCGTCAGCCCAGTGCCCCTCGATCACAGACTCTGAGAGGTAGCCACGACGCACCGTCTTGGCGTTGCCGCCGAGCGAGTCCTGCATGAGCTGCGTGAGCTTGTTGTTGCGGTACGGAATGAACTTCTCGTTCGTCGACAGCGCGGAGATCACATCGCCGAGCGCTGTTCACATGCACCACAAACACCACGCCACGCCACACGATCGATCGTCAGAAGCTCGTACAAGCGCATCCTCGAGCCGTACCACACGCATCGGACGCACCACTGAGACTCTTGTTGATCGCTTGAGCTTCTTTGAGACGCTCGGCCGTCGCACCGGTCTTGCCAGCGCGCTCCGAGCCTGCGAGGTCGACGAGACTGAGCTTCCCGATCGTCGTCGCCTTCGTTGTCTTGTTGTAGCTCTCGATCACGATCGAGAAGACCGAGTGACTGCGACTCGACTCGGCGTTCATCTTTGTCGAGCCGACTTGGCGCTTCTTGTTCGCAGCGTCAAAGAGCTTGAGCGTCTGCTGCGGCGACGTACACGCCTTTGCAACGGCGTTCTGGACAAACACGAGTCCCTTCTCGTTCTTCTTGATCTCGAGCTTGTGTGCGCCAGCGAGCGCAGCGTCGCGGTCATGGCCAGCGTCGACGAGGTGGAACAAGTCAATGAGGTTGTCGTTGTAGAGCTCGAGCATCGTGGCGTGGAACGTGATCGTGTGGTTGCTCTTTGCGTCGTCCGCGAGTGCAAAGAGGTGGGCGATCGCACGGGGACTCAGTCCTGGCATCGACTCAGTGCCAGTCATCGTGAACGTCTTCCCGGAGCCAGTCTGGCCGTACGCAAAGACGCAGACGTTGTAGCCATCCACGGCGCTCTGGAGCAAGTTCTTCGTGTCCTCAAACACTGCGTCCTGCGAGCTCGCCGGTGAGAAGACCTGGTCGTACGCAAACGGCTTCGGACCGCGCGCCGTCGCGAGCTCGAGCGAGAACTCGTCGACAAACTTGACGCACGAGAGGCAGCCGCGCTCGAGCTCCGAGTTGCTCATCGGGCGGCACCGCGCGTACACGCGGATCTTGCCTTTCATGTCTTCGATCATGTTGTAATACTTCTTCCGCAGCGCCTGCTCCTCTTTGTAGCTCGCTTCGAGCTTACTGCACTGCGTCTTGACGCTCGTGAGCTCGTCTGCAAGCACGCTCGCTTGTGCGGCTTGCTGCTTGAGTCCGACCATCTCGTCCTCGAGCTTACTGAGCTGCGTCGCTTTGCCGCCGAGCTGTGCGAGCTCTTTCTGTGACGCTGCGACTTGCTCTTGCAGCGCTGCGGACTTGGTCGCAGCCGACTGGAGCTGCTGCGTGAGCGCTGCGATCTCTTTCTTCAGACTCTTCTCCGCGTCCTCGAGCGCGTGCTTGTGCTTCTTCTCCATCTCAGCGACCTTGCGCTCGAGCACGGCGGCGTTCGCGCCACTGCTGCTCGCGCTGTTGCTGCCTCCGCTACCACTGCCACTGCTGAGCTGCGTCTCGGCCTTTGTGAGCGCTGCTTCGAGCTGCGTGATCTTGACGCGATCGGCTTTGGCTTTTGCCTCGAGCGTCTTGAGCTTCTGCTTGAGCTCCTCGGTCGCTCGGCTGCTCCCAACTGGTGTGTTTGCTCCACTCACGCCTTTGACTGGACTCGCAGCAGCACTGGCGCTAGTAGCAGCGGCGTCACTGTCGCCGTGGTCGGACGGCACGCCCTTTGTGTGATGCGCAGTCGACGGCTTCTTGGGCGACACAGCGCGCTTGGCCGACGCCTTTGCTGGAGGTGCTGCCGCTTTCGCAGCGAGCGAGCGCTCGAGAGCGAGCTTGCGCTGTGCTGCTGCGCGCTCCTCGCGCTCGCGTAGCCGCTTCTCACAGTCAGCGAGGAGTCCGTCGAGCTGCTTGCGCAGCACCATCGAGCCGCGCGCAGGCGGCAGCCGCGCAGCTTCGCCCAGCGCTTGCTTGAACGCCATGACTGCGTCGCGCCGACTCGCGTGCATGCTCTTAAGCTCGTCGACGCACTGCTCACTCGCGCGGACGTACGTCTGGTAGCACTTGGCTTTATCGCCGCGGTTGAACTGCGCTTTGCCCTGCTCAATGGCGTCGCGGACGAGCGCAACGACGTGGAGACACGACATGAAGTCCTCTTTCTCGCTCGCGCTCTCAGCGTCTTTGACGTCCTCGACCAGTGCGACTGGCGCTGCGTCCTTGGCGTCCGCGCTCTCGCTGTCGCTCTCCTGCTCCAGCACTTCTTCATCCTCCTCGTCGTCGTCATCGTCGTCCAGAGCTTCGCGCTTTGCGTCCTTGTCCTCACCGCCCTCACTGCTAGTGCCCTCCTCGTCGTCGTCGCCGCTCTCGACGTCTTCTGCATCGTCAAAGAACGCGTTCGGGCTCACACGGCGCGTCACGGTTGGCTTCTCATCGCTCGCAAGCAACGCGTGTGCTCTCTCGCGGCCATCATCGTCATTGTCGTCATGGAGCTCGCCAGCAGCGCTATCATCGCCCAGCTCCATGAGCTCCAAGTGCAAACGGAGCTGCTCGATCTGCGTCTCGAGCGCCGCTTTCTCGGCTCTGCGCGCCTCGATCTCGTGCGTGAGCTGCGCAATCGTGCCTTCGAGACTCATGCGCTGCTGCTCGCCGTCATGCGTGACACGCACTTGTTCCTGCTGCAGGACATGGAGCTGCTGCTCGTGCGCTTCTATGGCAGCAATGAACTGTCGCTGCCGCTCGACTGCTGCTGCCTCTGCTGCACTGTCGATCTCGTCGTGCTCTGGCTCAGGCCGCAGCTGAGTCGCATGCGAAGCCACAGACGTATCGCTCTCACTCTCGCGAGCAACTATGACGCCACTCGGCGCGTCCACCGTCTCGCCATTCGCATCCGTCTCGCCAACGTCGATCGCTGGCTCTTCACCTTCGCCCGACTCGACGCTCTTCTGCGCTACTGCCTCTGCTGTATTGCCACTGCTGTCTTCGTTCGCTGGCGCATCACGACTGACCTTCACGCTCGCGAGCTCTTGCCGCAGTCGCTCGACTTCACGCTCGAGTGCTGACACCGTCTCGCGTGATGCTGTGCCATGACCAACTGGAGCAATCATCGCTGGCGACTCGGCTCGCGATGTCGCGCGACTCGAGCCAGTGTCGTTGTCGTACTCATCGCCGTACTCATCGCTCGCATCGCTGCTGTGGCTGGTCGCGCCGCGCTCCGCTGACGACTCACTGCCCTTGGCGAGCGTGCCGCCGAGCGCTTGCCACTTTGCAATCGTCTCGACCTCGGCGACTGTCGCTTGGTGCGAGACTTTGAGCGCTGCAACGTGCTCTTTCTGGAGGTGATACGCCTCTTCCGCGGCCTTGAAGCGCACGTAAAGGTCCTTGACCTGCGCTTTGTCCTCGAGCACTGGCTCGCGGCCGTGCGTGCGCTCAAAGTCTGCGAGCCACGTCTTGATCGCTACCTTTGCCGCGCGCTTGCGCTCCAAGAACGTCTGGAGCTCCGTCTTTGCAGCTGCGAGCTGTGTCTTGGATCGCACGACCTCGAGGTTGCGCACGCGCAAGCGCTCGACATGACTCTCGTACTCGAGCTGAAGAGCTGGCAGCGACGCTGCTGCGTCCAGCGGCGATGCGGTCTCCTGCGGCTGTGCATCGTCAGTCTGGATCGCTGCTGTTGCTATCGTCGCTACTGCACCATGACTGTCATCGAGCTCGGGCAACGGAGCGACCTCGAGCGTCTGAAGGATGAACTCGACGGTGTCAGCTACGGCTGCGCGCTCAATGCTTGCAAACTGCTCGCGCGCTTGTGCGAGGCGCTGCTGGAGATTGCTCTCACGCGCGGCCGCTGCCAGCGTCTCGCGCTCGAGCGCACCGATCTGCGTCGTCAGTGCCGCGGTCTTGCTCTGCATTGTTGCTGCGCCGAGTCAACAACGCGGTTCACAGCGGCGTGGAGACACGCAAGCGTCTCGCGCTCGACGTCGAACGCGTGCTGCATCTGCTGCACGCGGCGCAAGAACGCCTTCTCTTTCACAAGCAGCTCTTTGCGGAGCTGGTCGAGCTGACTGACAGTGCGCGCAGACTCGCTCTTGGCGTCTTCCCAGCACATGAGCAGCTCGTTCCGGAGCGCACGCACTGCCTCTTGCGTCTTGGCTTGATGTGCATCGCTCGCACGTCGTAGCTCGCAAGCAACAAGCGCGCGGCAGTGTGCCATCGCGTCCTCGTGTTCGTGAAGCGCAGTCTCGAGCTGTGCGCGGCAGTGCTCCACGTGTTGCTCATGGTCATGGGTCTCTTGCGCATGCTGCGCCAGCAGCTGCTGCTTGTCGTGCTCTGCGAGCTCGTGCTGTTCGATATTCGCGCGCTCGAGTGTTTCGACCTTGCGCTGCTCGGCTTCGATCTTGCGCTTCGCCTTGCGCTTGAGCTCGCCCACGAGCGTCTCGTAGTGCACTTGTGTGTCGTGCTCGATCACTTTGTACCGCTCCATGATGTGCGCGATCGTGAGCGCCTGTTCGTCTTTCATCGCGTGCATGTCCGCGACGACCTTTGCAAGATGTGCTTTCGCGAGTGCGACGGGGATGTAGCTCTCTTCGGTCTCTTGCCGCGCAGCGACGACAGCTGCTGCGTCGAGTCCGCTGACGCTATCGAGGATCTTGCCGGCGTGGAAGTCCTCGGTACGAGGCAGCGCGAGCGGCAATGGCGCGACCTGTGCGCCATGCGGACGGACGTGCGGCGCTCCACTGACACCACTCTTCTCGACAGTGCTACTGCTACTACTGTGGTTGTTGTTGTCAAGGAGCTTGCTGCTGCTGTCATACAGCTCCCCGTCTTGTTTGACAGCGTGTCTGTCGTCGTCTTTGATGTTCGCACCATCAGCTGCCGCATTCATGTCGACCGCAGGTCCAGACAGCGCGGCGCTGCTCTCACTCGCGACGCGATCAGCTGCACCAGCTGCATCCTCGAGCTCGCGCGAGATCATGCGGCCGACGTGTGGACGACCAGCAGCAACGTCGAATGCCACAAACACTCGCTGCACTCACTGTCAAGCACGTCGCTCGTGGCACCTGCCTCTAAAGATGGCTACATTTGCTATAAATGGCTACATAACCGCTCGCACTGTCGCATATTCCGAGCACACGCTGACTCGATCCCATGGTCAATGGGTTCAGTTCTAGCCACTCCAACGAACTCTACACCTATCGAGCTCTCTCTCTTGCATGGACCTACCGAATGATGCTTGGCACTAGCGCAGGTCGCGGCCCTTTTCACTCTTGAAGAACAGACACGACGTGAAGAACGCGCTTGCGAGGATAATCGCACCCATGTAGAGCAAGCCATCTTGCCGCGACGCAGTTGCGCGGAAGATCACGCCAAAGAGCACGCCGCCGAGGTTCCCGCCTGCACCGACGAGACCAGTGACCGTGCCAGTGAACGCTTCGTTCAAGTACGGCACGATGCCAAACGTCGAGCCACCAGCAGCTTGCGCAGCGACAGCAATGAGCACGTACAGCGCCGCGCAGACACCGAGTGTGCGGCTGCGGCTGAGTCCGATCACGAGCGCGCCTTCGAGACAAAGCAGCACAAAGTGCACGTACAGGCGACCACGCATGCCGAGGCGGCGGTTCATTGTATCGGACAAGAGCCCACCCACGGCGCGCGCAACGAGATTCATGAGTCCAAACGCTGACGCGACTGTCGCTGCCTGGGTCGTGGTGAGGACGTGGCACGCACTGCCGTCCTCAATCAAGCAGTCGGGCGATGTGAGGAACTCTTCGTAGAAGTAGAGCGCCCCCATGTTGTTCAGCTGGAGCTCGGCACCAAAGCACATGCCGTAGTGGAGCATGAGGATGAGCGTGTTCCAGTCCGAGAGCACGATCTGGAACGACCGGAGGAGACTCGTCGTGTGTGCTGACGCGCCGGTGCCTGGTGTTGTGCGCTTTGCGATCACGAGCTGCTCGAACGCACCCATGGGGCATGCGTCGACAGCGAAGCGGATGACGGAGCCCATGACGACCATTGTGAGTGCTGGCAACGCAATCGTGACGCGCCACGCCATGTCGTCTGAGAGCAACCCGCTGCTTGTGAGGAGTATGTTCACGTACGGCAGCAGTAGGAACGCAAAGCCAATGCCTGCGAGTCCAAGACCGCCGGTGATTGCATTGCTTGCGCCAACGACGCGCTTGGCGAACGTGATCGTGGTCCAGTACTGTCCGGAGACGAAGATGCAGCCAATGAGTCCGATCCAGAAGCGCACGATGAGGAGACTGAGCGACGACGTCGCGAACGCTGCGCATGCGACTGGCACGGCGCCGAGCCAAAGGAGCCAGCTCTGGACTGCTTGCGGTCCGTAGATGTCGAGCAATGGACCGACTGCGATGCGTGAGATGATCGTGCTTGCAGTGCTTGCAATGTCCGAGTTGAGCACGTCGCTGCTCGAGAGCGCGAGCTGCGCTTTGATCGCGGGCATGAGCGGCGGAATGGCGTACCAGCCGAAGAAGCCCGTGATGCTCGACATCCACGAGAGGTGGAAGATGCGCATGTGCGGACGGAGCCAGTTGCAGAGCTGCACTTCGGTCGCGCGGTCAAACTGCTGCGGGTCGACTGGTAAGTGGTACGCGCCATCGAGCTCCAGTGCAACGTCGATCTGGAGCGAGCTGTCGCGGAGACTGCGGAGGCTGCGACTATGCGGTGTCCCGGCTTCGAGGTACTCGACGTCGCGGCTCTTGCTCTGCTCGTCGTCGTCGTCGCGCGGCGAGAGGCGCAGCAATGACGTGTCCATTGTGTGCGATCGTCGCTGATGATGAGAGCTCTGGGATGCTGTGGCGCGACGTGAAGTCGGGAAATGCGAGAATGGTCGCAGCCGCCATCGCGAGTGTGTGAGCGAGTGGACAAAGACAACGGGCCAAGCCTGTGGGAATCGCTCGTGCTCGCGTCTATGGGTGGAATCTCGCACGCCGTTTCGCACTTGCAGCTGCCTTTGCTATTGATACGTCAAGCGCTGCGGCGGACGTGATTGGCTGCGACGTGAGCTGCACTGGCTTCGCGCCGGAACGCAGCAAACAGTGTGGGTGCATGTGGCGAATGATACAGCATCACCGGTTCGAATGCCAAACGTAGTCCAACTTGCTCAAAGTCGCTCAAATCTGCTCTCAGGAGGACGACTATTCATTCATTCGCACCCGCAAACAATACAAACTTGGATTTTCGATAACTCACTCGCTTTGCACCAGAACCCCATCTGTATACTGACTTCTTGCTTCGATAGCAACTCGTGGCACCACAGCCAGCCGCCCCGCTCGCTCGCGCTGCACGAGTTACCACCCCATGCGTTCGAGTGCTTGTGCTGTCGAAGGAACGGCTTGAGATGCATCGACCAGCGTCTTCGAGCGTGCGCTCGACAAGCCATGTCGTTAACTTCACCCACGTTCAGTCCTCTCGCAAGGATCGATCGCACTCAGTCGTGCACGTTTGCACTCCAGTCGATTCGCGTGTCTGACAGCCAACCAGTGTCGCACTGTCGCGGTATCTCGTTGTCGCGTCGTCCGCATCTGCTCGCATCTTGGTGCTGCATGTGTATGACGACGCCGAGATGCAGAGACATCGCTCACGCTTGCGCACTCGTCAAGAGTCACTCACATCGAGTGCGAAACGGCGCTTCGTGACTTCTCTCACTCGTCTTGCTGCGCAATGGCGCCGCCAGCCGACCGCGCGAGTCTAGTGCGTCGGAGACAGCAGATCCGCCATTCAAAGGAGAACGAGCGTGGCAACCACGCAGCCGCGACTGCTGCTCGTGCAGGCGACCGTAGTGCTCGCGCTGTTGCGTCAGTAGTGAAGAAAGCAAACGAGACGAGCAGTGTGCGCTCGGAGCTAGCAGCGCTATCCAGCACTGCGAAGAAGAAGACATCATCAGCGACGCGCTCCAAGCCAAGTAGCGGTCGGAACGGCACTACCACGTCGACTCATGCTGCACACGGAGCAACCGCTGCACCAAACGTTGCACTGCTGATCCGTCAAGTGCTTCAGCGGCCGCACTATGGCGACTTGAGCGAGTACCTCCACACTGCGACCAAGGAGCAGCTCTTTGAGCAGACTCTGCTCATTGCTAGAGCTGCAGTCGAGGTGCGTAATGCTTGCTGGTGTCGTTGAGACCGGTTGCTTGCTCGTTGTTGCGCTTGCTGACTTGGACAGTGTCTGTGTGAAGGCAAAAGCGGCTGAGCACGAAGCGACCGAGTGCCTGGAAGGCGAGCTCGCACAGCTGCAGTCCAAGTACACTGCACTCGCAAGCGACTTGGTGCAGTCGAGGAACACGGTCCAAGAGTTTGAGGTAGTAGGAGCATCGCGCTCCGGTATCCTAGGCGCTGGTTCTTGGTTAGTACGAGCTAACCGACCGAGCGACTGACTATGGCAGTGACAAGACTGAGCTGCTGCATCGCTTGGCGCTTGCAGACGACGAGTACAAGGCGCTGCTGGCGTGGGGCAGGTGCAAATGACAGAGTGGATCTGTCTACGACGTGCGACTCACTTCGACTGGCCGACCGACACTTGCGCTCGCTTCGTGGACCTCGCGCTGTAGAGAACGAAGCACATTGGGAGCACGCAGAGCACGCGCTGCACGAGCAGCACGCGATCCTCAAAGCCACGTCGACAGCACACGACGAGAAGTTCGAGCAGCTCAATGTAGTCGCGAGCGAGCTGCGAACTGCGACAGAGCGAGTAGCCGCGCTGCAGATCGAGGTGCGTTGCGTTGCGCAGTGTGAGCGGACACTGCGCTACTGTACTACTGCTACTTCTACTGCTACGAGCCTCACTCTTGTCTGTTGTCGTCGTCTAGTACGCGGACTTGTGCAACCACACCGTACGTGCGCACGTCTACGTCTATGCCTACAAGATAGCTGCGAGTGACTTGCGCTATCGCACGACTCCGGATCCCAGGAAGCACTCAAGTACGAGCTGAGTCGCTTGGAGCGCGACGTTAAGGAGGAGCGACGCGAGAACAAGGAACTCTCGAGCGCACTGCAGCAGCAAGAGCACATGTGAGCGCTCTCTCTCTCTGACTGTCGTGGAGTCGTGGAGGAGTGCGCTGTGTTCTGAGAGTTGCGTCTAGAATGCAGCAGGTGGTAGGCGAAGTAGAAGACTTGCGCAGTCGCGCATCGACACTTCAGGGCCAAGTCCAGGTACGTACTGACGCCCGCTATGTTCAATGTCGCTGGTGAGACGGTCGCTACCTCTAACGCATGAAAGCCTTGTCCACTCTACTGCGAGCAGCTCGAGATGCTCTCGAAGCAGTCAGTCGGACACGAGCGCGACGCGCTCCAGAGTCAGCTTGCGCGCGAGCGAGACGAGTGGAAAGAGCACGAAGCGCAGCGCGAAGTGCGCGAACAGCGCAAGACTGAGCAGTTCCGGAGCATGGACATGGAGCTGCGGCAGCTCCGACAAGCGCTTTCGCGTCTGCGCGTTGAGTGGGAGAGCGAGAACGCGCTGCGCGAGAGAGCTGAGGCGTCGGTACTCAAGCTCACAGAAGCAAACGACGTACGTCGCTGCGTACAGCGATGAGCAGTTGAAGGAGCTGAACTGCGCGCCTCATGCCTCGGTGGATTGTGGAGACAGGAGCTCCGGTTGACCGCAAAGATGCTTCAAGCAGATGTCCAGCGTCTGGCGCTTGAGACTGAAGGTTCGTCCGTTGGATGCGCGTTGAGAGAGATTGCTATGCGTGATCAAGCTAGAGGCTGGACACACTGTCTTATGGTCGCGCAGAGGAGAGAGCGGTGCGTGTGAGCAAGGAGCAGGCGCTGCAGCTTGCGTACCGGTACGACTGACTCAATCCTTTGGACGTCAATGGTAGCTTTGAGGAAGCCTATCGTATCACTGAGTCTGTACCACCGACATTGACACGTTGAGGACTACGCTACCTCTTGCGTCTGAACAGCGACGTCCAGTCCTTGCAGCAGTGCTGCCGCGACCTCGAGAGCGCCAAAGCGGAAGCGCAGAGCGAAGTCGAGTCTCTCACACAACGGTATGTCGATCAATGGCTCAGTTTGTGAGCTAGCGCTGCCCTACATCATTGCTGCATGCGCGAACCGTGCATCCTAGTCTGATCGTTGTGTGGCGTTGCTCTTGACCCTCTCCTCAGCATCAAGATGATCCGACGCGACCACCTTGCGATGCTGCACCGCGTCGACACGCCGCTGGACATGCCTTCAAGCGATCCGCATCGCTTTGTAGGACCAGCCGACAGGAAAGCAGGCCGTCGCAGTCGAGCGCGCGACGACGAGCGTGCATGGCGTGATGCTGAGGTTGTGCGACGCTGAAGGAGCACCGATTGCTAACAAGTTCGGCTGGACATCCTCTCATGCAAGGGCGTGTGGCAACGCATAGAGGACTAGAAAGTCACTGACGCTGATGAAAGGACGCTTGCATGACTTGATGCTTGTACTTGACGACTAGATACTCGGATCACAACGCACTGAGGACTTGCACTCACAAGCGTCCATCAACTCATCGAAGAGTGTAGCAGACGCATTTTTCAGCTCGCCTGCGTGCAGTTGAAGTAGACCTGAGGTCGTGCTGCTGTACATGACTGCGCCAACGTCGTCGAGCTGCAGCAGATGTCTTGTCCGGCAGCGCGTCTCGGACGCGCACCCAGTTCTGTCCGAACTTTCGCACAGCATGGAGCAGAGCGAATCGTCATTCAGCGACCACTTGCTTTGGAGGTGGCGCGTCTTCTTCTTCGCCCCTTGCTGCTTCTCGAGGCATAGCTTTCGTTTGGGTCCACAGATCACTGCGAAGTCAAACGCAGGGACGATCTCCGACAAGATGTGGTTTCTCTTGGACGCTTGCGGTCGCCCAAAGCCATCGATCGTCACACACTCGTAGTACGTCTCCGTACCGCATTCAGACAAGTTCATCGAGCCTAGTACACATCAGCAAAGCATAGTGATCAAAGACCACCAGACACAGGCAAAGAACGAGTTCGAGTTCGCACCGTGCAGCAGGAACTTCTCGTCCACTACAGCCACTTTCCAGTGGAACAGATCTTGGTGGAAGACGCGTAGATCTTAAGTATGGAGTCGAGAGCTGCGACTTCAGAGCTGCTTGACGTAGTCGTTTCCAGGTCCGTCACGAGAATGACCATGGCTCGATCCGCGACCTCGTTAACGATTTCACGTGCCTTGTGAACATGTTAGACCATCGCCGTCAGCGTGTCAAAGCCAACAACGCGAACAACCATTCACCTCATTGATACACATTACGACACTCTACTACCGCATAAAGTACATCGAGATAAAAAATGACTTGTCTATTAATGAAGGGGAAGGCAGAATAATGAGGAATGAGTGATGATGAGTGATGGTAAATTCTAAGACACTATACAAACTCCAAATCAAAGTTGTAAAACCTTAAACCTTCCATTCTCAACGCTTTTATTTCACTATCGGATTTACTGTTTGAAAGATAGACCCCACAACCTCAAAACCTCGCATCGAATCGAATGAATAACCTCACCGTTGTGATAAGGTTATTAAAATTTCACACCTTGTTGTGATAAGGTTATTAAAATTTCACACCTAGTTCTGTCAGATAATTTTTGGCATTCTATATAGGCATTTCGAGCTGGATGTTTTTCAACTTTCCGTTTGAGCCAGGCGCTAGAATTTTGAAAACTGTTTGGCTCGGAATGCCTATATAGAATGCCAAAAAATTCCTTGACAAAACCAGGTGGGTTTGACAAAAAACCTTATCAGATGTGGGTGAGATTTCAAGAAACCTTTACTCGTTTATTTCACTATAGGACTTACTGTGTTAAGGGAACATGTCCTATAAAACCTCAAGGATGGTATTCAGTATTATATCGGACGTTTTTGATTGTTTCAGAAGAGGTGTCCGATGGATTTAGAAAACGCTGTACAGATCTAGATGAGGACATGTTCGTTGTTCGAAATGGACAAGGCACAACGCAGGAGCGCTGCGTTGAGCGGTGCGGTGCGGTGCAAGCTACAATGTCACCATGTACATCGCGATGATCAGAGCTTGTCGGTTTGCTTGAAGCATGTTCAGAGGGCATCGACACATCATTAAGGTGCGAAGAAGCTCGAAAAGTCAAAAACTTTATCAAAAAAAGTAGCGAAATTCTACAAATTTCGCTCCCTCTCCCACATGCTATTTCCCACATCCCACATGCTATTTTCTTGTCTCAGATTTCATCGAAAATTCATGAATATCGGATTTTTCGCGGACTCTGTCAAGGAAGAGACGATTAGATTTGCAAAGAGATCGTATAGTGCTGAGGAGCGTGCGGAGTTTTCGACCGGAGCACAAATGAGATCGCACTTGGACTAAACGAGCCCACGTGGTCCGCGATTTTGCTCCACGGCCCATTGGGGTATCTTGCAAGACGGTCCAGGAAGAGCTTGTTCTCGTGGTCAGTCCATACACCCCTGCAAACGACGCCCCCTTTTGATTCGGCCTATCGGCACTTCCTTGCGCTTCGCCATCACGCATTTTGCTTTCTTCTTCTTCGAATATCTATGACTCGAACTCAAATCAACTTTGCTATCCGTCGTTTGTCGTTATCGAGGTGTCGCTCCCGACATCATATACCTCACGCGAACGGCGCAAGAGCGCCTCAGTCGTTCCAATAGTGAACGACGCCCACATGGCGCGGAACGCACGGGTGACTTGCGCGACGGTGGGACCGCTGAGCACAAAGACGCTCTCGCGGTTTGTCGAGACCGCGCGGTGCAATCAGTCGAGACTGCCAACGAGAGCCGCAGTGTGTTGACGACCACCGTTTTGTGGTGCATGGTGTATGATGGGTGCCAGTGTACTGGGATGTCCGAGTTGACGATGGCAGTGACCTTGCTGTGGGCATCTCGAGCCATGGCGAGGTCAGTCGTGATAAAGCGAACTTGTACGTCGTGGCGCCTGGCGTCTTGGAGCGCTCCGAGCATCTGTTACATGAGCTATAAAGTATCAGCGAATGCCACAAATATGGCGGCATCAAACACGCTTCATGTGCGCGCAGGCTGGTGACGAGGTAGACGCTCACGTCGAGGGTACTGCGAGCGCTGTAAACGTAGTCGAAGAAGCGGTCATTCGCAGCAGCGGACGGGAAGAACAATGCTTCTCGGACGATCGACTCGCCGGTACGGTTGACATAGGGGCGTTGCATCTCGACGTGTGTGACGCGGTGGACAATCACGCGCACAGTGCTCTCTCGCATGCGGTCCAAGTCACACACTTTGTACGTGGCTACACTTACAAGTGCTACTGAATCAGGCGAATGGACGGCAAGGTGTTTCTGCAGTGTGATATCTCCGACTTTGAGCATGTCGGCGATTGTCGGAGGGGAGGATCCGTCGATGACTTGGTGTCCGTATGCGATGGAAAGACTTGCGTCCACTATGTGTATGCGCACACCTGATAAGTCTCAAAATTGAGTATACCGTTTAGGAGTGTATCGGTTCAAATGGGTAATAGTGACATCGTCAGACATCGTCATTCTCCTCAGGGAGTTTCAGTGACGATTTGAGACTACATGTCGCATTTTCATTTGCGAAGACACTTGTAAGCAAATGTGAGACGATTTGAGACATTGTGTCAAATACCAATTGTGTAACACACACAATTGATGTGTATCACATTGTGTGGTGACAACGAGTGAAAAGTGAATATCTCTTCTTTCTTTGTTCATTACGAGTATTTCACAAATATCTGATGTCATTGTGGTCGAATCTCATACCAAAATGTCCCTTATCGCAAAATATCCACTAACCAATCTGCTAGATATCGAATTTCAGATCAAAAATTGCTGTGATGCATGCTGCGTCAACAGTCAGACAGCGCTATATTCGAGCAGCTTTCGTGCGCACTCCAGCATTTGTGTTCACGTAAAAAGACTTGGACGTTGAACGTGGCGCGCATTGCATTGCGCTTCACGACTGCAGCAGCTCACTCGCGATCCGCCACTGCCGCTCGCAGCTGCTGCTCACACACCACACCGCGCGCTCATTCGCTGCAACCATGGACACCAAGGCGCCGCTCTCGCTCGACACGAGCATCAAGGTCGCGTTCTCGATGGAGGGTCGCGACAAGCTCACCAAGGTACGCTCGCGCACACTCGCTCGCATCTCGGTGTCGATCAAATGGCGCGATGGCTCACTCAATGCGCATCGATGCTTTCTCTCTCTCTGTGTACATGTTTGTATGTAGCTCATGCAATACGGCAGTCGCGCGCTCGCGTTCTACGTGCTCTCGGCCGACCCGAAGAGCGACGTTGGCAAGAAGTGCGTCTCATTCTGCTGGATCCCATTGCCTGCTCCTGCTCGTATCCATCGTGACTGACTACGTGACCATGTGGCTGGTCGTCGATCGTCATTGCGGTCGATATGCACTAGACTCTCGAACTTGTACAAGACGTCGCAGACGTCGCGCAAAGCGTTCCGTCTCGGCAAGAGCGTGACGTACTACAAGAAGCTCCAGGCGCTCGTGGACAACAAGTCGCTCTCGCCGTGGCAGCGCTACCTCCAGCTCATCCAGAACACGGGCATGGTGCGTCTCCACTGCGCTCGGTCGCTCGGTCGCGATCGCTTCTGTGGACGCTGGGTGACGGTTTGTACAGCCCATTGTCTGACCTACACTCATTGGATACTCCTTTTGTCCGATAGTTTGGGTTCTTCATCTACGACAACATGGTGTTTGCGAGCAAAGCAAAGGTGGTCAACTTCAACGCCGACGAAGCGTCGAAGCGCGGCGGCGTGCTCTGGTTCTGCGCCAACATCGCTGGTTTTGCGCTCGCGATCTCGAACCTCCAAGCCGACGTCGAGCACGAGAAGCGCGTGCGCGATGTGCTCAAGTCTGAGGACGACCCCGCGCGCATTGCCGAGCTCCAAGCGCAGCTCGATGCGCTCGAGCAGAGCCGCTTGAAGAAGTTCCTCGCAGTCCTCAAAGTCACGTGCGACCTCATTGTGTCGTCGAACACGAGCGGCATTCGCTTGGCTGAGCGCATCACGGGCACGAAGCTCCACGACGGCATCGTGGGCTCCGTTGGCTGCATCTCGGCGCTCACGGTGCTCTACAACACGTGGCCAAACGCACCAAAGAAAGCCATCGCTGCAGCGACGGAGCCGGCAACGAAGGACGCGTAGAGCGCAGCAAGTGCATTGGCCAGGACTCTCGTCTCCTCCAAGACACTTGCGTAATGTATGCGTTCCTCGGTTTTCTTCACTATCAGTCTTGACACTGTAGCACACTACGGGACCTGAAAAGACGCGGCCATTGCTGACCGACCTCGTGTGTCTCGAGCTCCTCGCTGCTGCTCGCTGCTGGAAGCGAGTACTCGTACAGCATGGCCAGTGCGCGCAGTGATGCTCACGACAGCGCAGTGGCGGATACTGTCGCGAGTCCTGCGTTGCCGCCGGTCGCTCCTGACGACCACGAGGAGGACGAAGAGCAGGAGATCGTCGCAGTCGGAGCTGTCGCTCACGTCGTTCGACGCGCGTTCCGCCAGTTCTACCGCGAGGATGCGACATCGGTCTCAACAGCAGCAGCAGCAGAGACAGTATCGACTTGTGAAGCCGACACAGCACTAGCGGCAGTCACGCTGACGTCTGAGCCGTCGACACCACGACAGGACCCGCTTGCTGGCTCCACAACGACACCAGTCGGCGCTGGCGCAGTGCAAGACACAGAGCAAGACGCAGCAGCAGCAAGTACAGGCACTCCATTGCTCCCGCCGGTGAACCCGTTTGTCCTACTTGGCGAGACGCGACGAGCGCAGATCGAGAGTGACCGCAAGCGCAAGCACGCAGACGCGACAGCGCTCTTGCGGTTCCTCGATGCGCGCCATCGCGAAGCACATGACGTCGACGGCGCGATTGCCCAGGCGCTGAGCGACAAAGGACTCGTGATCAAAGCGCAGATCCCGATGGGTCCGTCGAACTTGCGCCTCGACGCTCGCGAAGTCGCGCAGTTGGGTCCGTTTGCGCACGACCTCGTGCACGCGACGCAGCTCGTGCACGAGTACCACGAGCGACGTCAGCAGCGCAGCGGCAATGGTCCAGACGCGCTCGCACGCAAACAGGCAGCTGCACCAGGGATCGCCCCTGAGCCACTTGGGTACCTCGACGCGACAGACTCGTCGAGCATCCGCACGCACGCGACTCTCACAATGCACCAGAGCCACATCGAGCGCGTGAAGACGCACCACGAGAGCAGCGGCAGCACCAAGGCATCTAGCGCGAGCAGTCTCCAGTCGACAGACACTGGGTCGAGTAACGTATCCGCAATAGTGCATCCAGCACCTGGCAACGTCAACACCAGCAGCGACAGTGATGCTGGTCATCCCAAGCCACTGGCGGCTCCCCCGGACGCTCGCAACGCGCAGATGAGCGCTGGCGAGAAGCGCAAGAACCTCGAGATCCGCGAGCGCATGCAGACGAAGCTCGACTTTCTCCGCAACCCACGGTTCACACCCAGCGACCGATCGAGTGCACCAGTGGCGCCGCCATCGTCTCCGCATGCAGCGACAGCGCCAAGCGACGCAGTAGCTATCGACGCACTGCCGTCATCGTGCTTTGTTGTCGTGCCGTCGCCGGTCGAGTTCACGGACTACGACATTGGCGGTGTGTACGAGCAGCTCGTGTACATTCGCAACACGAGTGCTTTGAGTCGCCGCTTGCGCGTGCTGCCGCCAGCGACGCTCTACTTTTCAATCGATGCGCTCACGTTCCCAGACCCGAGCGGTCTCATTGCGCCGGGCATGCACGTACAGCTCCGCCTCCGCTTTGCCCCAGACTCTCGCGCCGACTACAAAGACGAGGTGCGCATTGCGCACGAGTGCAGTGGAAGTGGCAGTCGAGCCGAGTTTACGATCCCTCTCGCAGCGCGCAGGACACCACCGGAGCTCTCGATCCCACTCGTGCTGCTGGCGCAGAGCACACTCGTTGGCACGCACTCGGTCACGCGCTTGCCGTGCCGCAACACTGGCGGCAAAGCGCGGTTCTGGCTCATGACCGAGGACGACTGGGCACGCTTTGAGCACAGCGCCGTGCGGTTTCTCGAGCATGAGCGAAGCGGAGTGCGCTTGGAGTCTAGTGCTGATACAGACTATCACTGGCAGTCTGACCAACACTCGTCGAACAACCATCATTCACTACCCGCATCTGTCCAGCTCGGCCCATTCACACTCACACCAAGCGAAGTCGAGCTCGATACGAACGAGAGCGTCGAGCTCGTGCTCGCATATGTCCCGTCGTGCGTCGGCGAGCAGCGGCGCAAGTTCGTCATGGTCTGCGACAACTGCCTCGTGCGTGTGTTCCAAGTCGTTGGACGCGGCTGTCAAGTGGAGCTGAGCGTGAGCAGCGTGAACGACAAGCCGGTTGATGCGAGCGTCGCGCACATGGGTGTTGTCGATCACCTCGCGTTCGAAGCGCTTGCAGTGCACGCGCGCGCGCAGCAGCGCTTCGTTGTCGCGAACGACACACCGATCAACCTCCCGTTCACGTGGCGCATCGAGCCGACGCAGCAGTCTAAGGCTGTAGATGCACTTGCTATTACTACAGCTGCAGAGCCACCGCCGTATACGATCGCGCCAGCAAGTGGCGTCCTCGCACTCAACGCCGCGATGGAGTTTACTGTCGCCTCCAAACCGACCGAGGCGCGCCACTACGCCTGGACGGCGACGCTCGTCGTGACCGACATCCCAGTGTGCAGCATGCCGGGTCCAGAGCAGCGCGCGCTGCTGCTGCAGACGTTTGCGCGCATCCAAGCAAGTCTCCAGAACGTCACGCTCACTGACGTCTCGAGCATGCGCGTGCAGCTCCATGGCACTGGCGTCCTCGGTTGCTTCGCAGTCGTTCCATCGTACTGGTACTTCGGGACGGCGAGTGCTGGCTTGAACGCACCACTGCGCTTGCTGGAGAAGCACGTGACGTACACTGCGAGCGTCCAGCTCTGCAACGACACAGCGGCACCAGTCGCGTTTGCAATCGACACAACACGCGTCACGCAGCGGCACATGACGGGTGCTACATCGATCATACAGCCGCATCGACCGGTGCCTAGCACGCTGAGCCATTCGCCAGCACCACCGTTTGGCCTCGTCGTGACGCCAGCAGCCGGCGAACTCGCGCCATTCGCCAGCACCACCGTTTGGCCTCGTCGTGACGCCAGCAGCCGGCGAACTCGCGCCATTCGCACGCACAGCAGTCACAGTCGCGTTCACGCCGCACTGCGTCGGTCCATTCTCGCTCGCACTGCCGTGCTGCATCCCAACTCGATCGCCAGCGTCGTCATTCGTGCGCTGGCTGCTGCTCGAAGGCTGCGTCGCACGCGGCGACGTTGCGGTCGTGTCGCCAGAGGTCGACTTTGGACTCGTGCTCGTCGGTGCAAGCGCAGAGGCGACTGTCACGCTTCGGAACACTTCGACCGTCCCAGCAGACTGGCGCTTGATCCATGTCGAAGCTGCTGCAACGCCTACAGCGCCAGTAGCGCTCGGACCAATCGCACCAGCTGCAGACGCAACACGCCGCTTGTCAAGCGCTGCGCTTCGGCGCTCGAGCTCGAAGGACTCGGTCGCGTCGCGGCGCTCGGTCAGCTCGAACGCATCGTCAAGCGGCAACGACACGAGTCGCAGTAGCAATGCGCTCTTCACAGCGCGCGACACGCTGCCGCGCGCAACGATCGCGTTTGCGCCTGAGAGCGGGACGCTCGCTCCGAACGAGACGCGATCGATCAAAGTCCTCTGTCTTGCCGGCTCGCTGCCAGAGCGACTCCGCGCGAGCTTTCGCGTCGAGCTCAGCCCAGAGCGCACATTCACAAGCCGCCCTGGCGGCATGGCAACAACCGCACCTCAACGAGGCGCCAGCGTGAGTGCGCGCGCCGAGATCCAAGCGCCAAACGTGTACCTCACGCCGTCCAAGCTCCACCTTGGCACAACGTACCTCGGTGTCGCTGTCCACAGGACGCTGACGCTCGTGAACGTCTCGAACCTCGCGGCGCAGTTCAAGTTTGTCGAGCCGCAAGGCGCTTCGCGCGCGTACTCGGTCGCGTTTGCGCCAAAGAACGGGACGATCCAGTCGAAAGAGACGCTCGCAGTCGTGCTCACGTACACGCCGCGGCAAGCTGGCAAGACGACTGTACTGCTCGCATGTGCTGTCACTGGTCTCGCAGCACCGCTCGGACTCGAAGTCACGACGACACAGAAAGGCTTGGTGCTCGCGTACGAGCTCTTGTCGTCCGATGGCGCCGCTCTTGGGCACCTCCCGAAAGCGCCAAAAGACATCGCCCACGACCGCGGCACTGCGCTCGCCGACTGCGACCTCGAACCAGACTCACTTGCGATCCCAAAGCTCCACTTTGGCGACGCGATCCCACTCGGCGAGCGCCGCACGCGCCACGTGCTCATTCGCAACTTTAGTGGCATTGACGCCGTGCTCGACTTCGAAGCGAAGAAGTTCCCCGCGCGAGCAACGAGCTGCAGTGCGAGCGCGTCGTCACTGGTGTCGAGCACATCGTCCTCGTCACCAAGTGGTTCATTACACGGCTCGCCAGTCAGCAAGAGCAGCAGCAGCAACTCTATCAGTCGCAAAGCGAAGCGAGGCGCCGCTCTCGATAGCGCGTCACGCAAGACCAAGAGCGCAGTGTCGTCGATGGCGACTTCACCCCACTCGACAAGCACCAGCAGCAGCAGCAAGAAGAAGGCGCTGCTCGCAGACTCGCACGAGCAGCCAAACCGGTTCCAGTCCGATCGTGGTCGCGACTACGTGCGGCAGTGCGCAGACGATGTCGAAGACCGCGACGTCTTGAGCCACGGCCATGGCGTTGCGTTTGCGATGCGGCCAAGTCGTGTGCGCATTCCTGCGTGGGACCAGTGCGCCGTCGCAGTGGTCTGCTACAACAACATGCCTGGGAGCTACGCGGACGACATCGTGAGCCGCGCAGTTGGCGTCCCGCCAGTGTTCCTCCATGTCCAGGCGACGGTCGTTGGCACGCCACTCACGCTCGATCGCAACTGCGTCGGGCTCTCCTTTCCAAAGACGACGCAGCAGTCGCAGCCGACGTTCCACTTTGGTCAGCTCTGTACAAAGGCAGCGCCGCTCACGCGCGCGCTCCGTGTCGTGAACCGCGGTCCAAAGCACGCGCGGCTCAAGTGGAAGCTCGTTGAGAACGGCCGCGAGCACGAGCTCGTGACACTTACGCTCCGCGTCGACTTTGCCAGTCGCGTGCAGCTCCGCATCACGCCGTGCAACGACGACGATGTCGCGTTTCCATTCGCTGTCACGCCCGAGCGCGCAGTCGTGCCGCCGTTTGCAACTGTGCCGTTCCAGATCACGTACACGCCAGCGACCGTCGTGAGTGCTGCGCGCGCGCTCTTACTCGCCGATGCGTACTGGTACGACGCGGCCGAGGACATGGCGTCTAGGACACCGACCAAGTCGTCGAGTCTTGAGATGCTTGCGAGTCAGCAGGACGAAGATCCAGCGAGTGCACTCGACCCGCGCTGTGAGTCGCCATCCTCCAAGACGAGCAGTACACATACTGCGCCGCACACAACTGTTGCTGCTGCTGGCAAAGCATTTGTCGCCGTGCGCGCTGCGAACTCCCTTGCGCGGCGAGTACCAGCACCGAGTAGCAGCACCAATGCGCTTGCAAACGCAACGCCGTCGCACGTGAGTCCCAAGTGTCTCCGCGTCCTCCTCGCTGCTGATGTGATCGAGCCCGAGCTGTTCCTCGACCGGTCGATGACAACACCGACACTTGGCGCCAAGCCACTGCCGCCTCGAGTGCCGCATCGCGACAGTCGCCATACAGAGCGCTACCACATCAAGTTCACGACGTGGTCGACGCTCGCTGCAAGCGCGAGCGACGCTGCGCATGCGTTCCACCGCCAAGAGCTCTTTCTCGTGAACCACACGAGCACGCGCTTGACGTTCCGGCTCGAGAGCACCGGTCCGTTCGCAGTCTTTCGCGCCGACTCGCTCGCGCCAAAACACCCGCTGTCGTCTGCCGAGCTCCCACCAGCGCACCGGCGCGCTCAAGGCGAGAGCTTCATGTTCACGCTCCCGCCGAGCATGTCTGTGCGCATGGACCTGCGCTTCGACCCGACGCAGTGGCTCAGTGCATCGAGTGCTGCTGTCGCAGCCCCAGTGCCATTGTCAGGGCTAGCTGGGCTAGCCGCTCTCGGCAATACTCCAGGCAGTGCCCCGCGCCTCGGAGCGCTCGCACTGCCAAGCAAATCGCCATCGTCTTCGCTCTCATCCCCCGAGACACAGCGACTCAAGACGCTCGTCCACGGTGAGCTCCTTGTCAAGTTTACGAACCGGTCTGTCCAGACACTGTCGCTCATCGCCGAGGTCTTGCGGCCACTCGTCGTTGTGTCGCCGTCCGTCCACTTCTTTGGTCACGTCCACCTCTCCAAGACGCGCACGGTCGTCCTCCGAATCGCAAACCCGACAGCAGTGCCTGCGACGTTCAGCATCGCGCACGTCCCAGCGCCAACGCCGCTCTCGAAAGCGCAGAAGCACGAGTTTGCGCAGCACCACGCGCAGTTTGTCGACACCCCGAGCGTGTTTGCGTTCTCGACGATGCACGGCGTCGTCGTTGGCCCGACGACGACGCTCCAGTCGACTGGCAGTGCGCTGCCAACGGTCGACTCGATGCGCGACCTTGGAGCGCATCCGCTCGTGCACGCGCCGCTGAGTCTGAGCGTCACGTTCCGCGCCGTGGCCGTGAAGACGCGGTACCGCAGTCGCTTTCGCTTCACGGTCGCCCACGGCGTCGCCTTTGACGTCGTGCTCGAAGGCGAAGGGCACGTGCAGGAGCACGAGGTTTCGGACCAGAGCCGCGCACTCGTCCAGACGCGCGCGCTCGAGCACTCGCATCGGATCTTCACTAAGATCGTCCAGTGAAGTGCCACGAAGTCAACCATGGAGAGCTACGGTGCTCCTTCGAGGCGGTGTAAGTGTATGATAGGGTGTCTTTCAGCCAAGTGGCGGCAGCCGCTAGAGCTACGCTCATAGCGATCGAGTCGGAGTCTTAGGACCGGAGGTTGAAGACTGTCTTGGTCCAGCCGTCTTGGTTCGGCACGAGCTCGAGGACCGAGTGGAACGGGATCTCGAGGTCCGCGCACTTTTCAATCGGCACGCCGAGGAAGTACGAGTAGAGCACTTGGAGCGTCGAGATGTGCGAGACGACAAGCACCGGGCCCGTGTGCTGCTCAATGTCGATCAAGATCGGCTCAATGCGCAGCATGAGGTCGTAGTACGACTCGCCGCCTGGGAACCGCGTCTTGAACGGATCTGCGACGTACGCTTCGTACGCCTCCTGTTGCCATCATAGCAGTGGACAGGTGAGGTGGTCGTGCCCGTGCGCGCGATAGGAGCAGAGACCAAACGCACGCGTGACGCACCGGCATCTGCTCTTTCATCTGCTCCATGCTCATGCCGTAGCACTCGCCTTTGTCAAGTGGATTGAGCGTCGCGACCTGGACGCGTTTGCCCGGCGGCAAGTACTGCGCCGTCTCGACGGCGCGCGGCAGTGTCGACGTCATCACGAGCGTCTCGCTCGGCGCGTCGTCGTCGCCTGTGAACGCACCAGCGCCGCCAGTGCTACTGCTCTCGCTGTTTGCAGCAGTGCGGTCGTCGACAAAGTGCGCAAGCGCGAGTGCAAACTGCACACCGAGTGGACTCAAGCGCGCCGAGCGCGACGCCACGCACGGGTCTTTCCCAATCGACCGAAAGTCGAGCCGCACTTCGGCGCAGTGGCCAGCGCGCACGAGCCAGATCGGGCGATGCTCAATGTGGAAGCTCATCATGTACGGCAAGATCGACTTGGCGACGTGGCCGTAGCTGGCGCCAGCAATACCGAACGCATCCTGTCAGACGCACGTCCTCGAGTACGTGGCCACCGCGACCGCTAGACGTACAGACAGACAGACAGACAGACAGACGTACATGCCCTTGGCGTGGACTTTCGACTGCAGGTCAAAGAGCTTGATGTAGCTCACGCTCTCGCCGTCTTCGAGCGCCTCGTACGCTGCTTCGTAGTTCTTCATGCGCAGCTGCAAGTCTGCGATCGCATCCGCGACGCTCATGTGGCGGTAGTCGGGACTCGACGTGACCTTTTGCGTGATGTTGGCGTTGATCACTGCTTCGTTCGTGCAGATGCTCTCGATGAACACGACGTGGACGCTCATCTTGTGGCCTCGCGCAAACGCGTCGAACGTCTCCAGCAGCGTCTGGCGCCGGCGCTTCGTCGTGTTGGTCGCGTCAAAGACTGCGACGTCGCCGCCGCGCGCGCCGCGCGAGCCGAGGAACCAGTCCTGGACTTGCTGCAGCGACTGCCGCGCCAGGATCTCGCGCTCTTCTTTCGCGCGCGCGTTGTTCGGGTCAAAGAACGTGTGGTCCTGCGTCCCAGCGCAGAGCGCGCGACGGAGCTGCCCGACGTTAAAGACCTCGCACTTGAGCCCTTTCCAGCACAGGAACTTCCAGAGCTTCTTCGCAATGAACGACTTGCCGCGCGCGGGCAAGCCGACCATCACGAGCACGAGCTTGTCGGCCGTTGGCGTGAACAGCTTGCGCTCCGAGATCGAGCGGTTGTCGCGTCCGAGGCGCTTGATGTGGCGATGTGGGTCGCTGCTGTCGAGGCGCAAGGTGGCGTCGTCCGAGCCCATGGACGACGACGCAGACGAGAGCGCAGGCGACACGGGCGGACTCGCGCGCGCACTGTCGTGCGCAGACAGCGCCGCAGCGTGGAGCCGCGAGCCGTTCGCAGGTGGTGCTGCAGGCACTGGCGCTGGCTGCGGTGCAAACTGCACGGCCTTGCGCTGCTGCGGCACGTCGCTGTCCGTTGCGATCGACGTCGTCATGGTACTGCTGTCGCTGCGCGCCTGTGCGCGAGTCACTGCGCTCGCTGCTGGCGACAGGAGCTGGTGCCGGAGCTTCTTGTGGTGGAACGCGCTCGCTCGGTGTGGAGATTCTGAAGCACGCAGCAGGCGTGACGCTTTGTGCTGTGCTGCTTGTTTATTTAGCGGCTGTCTGTCGTGTGGGACACACAACCACTTCTCTCAAGTGCGACCAGCTGATCTGCTGTCAAGTGCACAGTGACCAAGTGTGACCGACTCGTGATGGATAATTTACGCATCTAGCCATCAAAGACTACAAAATCACCGAAATCAATCCCGGATGCACAATCAATTGCAAATTCAGTCACACAACCTCAAACAACAGCTCGCAGCCGAGACTGGGACCATCGTCGTCAACGTCCTCGCACACCGTTGTCTCTGCGACGAGCTCGAAGACTCGCGCGTGGGAGCGCGCGCAACTTGCTCAGAGCCTACAGATCTCGTGTATTACGTGCATATGAAGAGCGCTCGTGGAGCGTCCGGATCGCTAGAGCGCAGCCGCAGTTGCTGCGCGCTGCTTCTGCTTCTTCGTAAACAGCGACGCGTGGCCTTCGAGCACGTTCATGCGCGCGCGCTGTGGCGCACTTCGCCGTGCGAGAAACGCCTCTGCACTCGCAGACAGCGCGCGCGTTTGCTGCTGGTCGAGGTCATCAGCGGTCTGGACGACAATGTGGCCAAACGTGCGCGTGTGCGTCTTCTTCTTGAGCGCCGCGCGCAGGCGCTTCGCCGCCGCTTTCTCACGCGCGGCATCTGCTTCTTGCTCGGCTTCGTCCTCTCTGAAGGTACGAGTGAGAGAGTGTGGGCGTGAGTGTGTGGCTGACTAGAGCATGAGAGCAGAGGCTGTGCCAGTCTCAAAGACGTACTCGTGGTGCGCTGCGACTGCAGAGAGGACGTCGTCTGGGAGCTCTTCGACTGCGGCTTCGTCCTCTTCCGGCGCTTCCTTCGCAGCACGCGGTGCACGCTTCCTGCTCCCACGTTCACAGCACGAGATCGAGAGCAATAGCAGTATGTGAGCATAGCTGTTCTGTCTGGCCCAGAATCGCCTGCACGAGCTGCTCGAGCGACTGCACAGCACCCGTAGACGCACCGCTTGTTGGCCGCAGCAGCCGCTGCGCTCTTGCGCGCGTGCTTTTCCTGGCGCTGGAGCTCTTCGACCTGCTGCTTTGCGCTCGCTTTCGACACGACCTCTGGCGCTTCGTCGTCGCTCTCAGCGGCGTCGTTCTCGCGTGGGAGGTTCTTGAATGTGTGCTCTCCACTCATGACTAGTGGTGGTGCTAGATGGACGCTTGCGTTGCGTGGTGTCGCTACGCGCTTGCTTGCTCGCTCGCTGTTCCCGAGCTCTCGATGGCGCTGGTCGATGAGGTTCGTGCCGCTTTGACTTGCTCTGTGCGCGCCACCACTCTTTGCGTGCAACGTAGAGAGGACTATGTGAAAGATAGAGAGGGTGTGCAAACACACAGGGTTCGACTTCATTAGCCGATTTGACAGCTATATATCCAAATCGTGGTTGTGCACAACGAAGCGGAATCCATTCGACATTTTCAACTAAATATCACAAGACATGTCGAGTATAGAATGCCACATTCATGGTCGTCTTTGTTTTATCACTATCATCTGACAAGCAAGGTCGACGACTTCAAGCGCCACGCACATCGACATCGACCAGCAGCTCGATCCGCTGTCGCTGTAGCAGCGATCTGCACGGTAGCAGCGCTTGCTGTGCTAGCAAATTGGTCACGCAAGCCACGCAGTTCCAGCGTGGTACCCAGTGCGCATTCACGAGCTCGTGGCCACGTTCCGTCAGCGCTACCCAAACAAAAGCAGCGCCACAAACCCGTGCTTGTTCTGGGAGATTGCGCTGCGCTGTGGCGACCTCGCAGATCTGCAGCTGCCCTCTTGCATGCGTGTTGCGCCAGCGTACGGGTCAAACTGCTGTCTGCGTGTCTTGCTTTTGTGCGAAAGCGCTGCGCAGTGTGGACGACTCGAGTAGCTCCACACGAGCGACTTCATGCCGGCGCAGTGGAGCACATCGATGCTACATGACGCGATCTGTGCGCGTCAGTACGACGCTGCGACTAGGCTCACGGCGTACTGCCCAAGGTCTTGCGTGCAGAGTCTGAGCGTCTGTATGGCGACAGTCGCGCACCGCGGCGACTCAGTATGCTCAAAGAGCTCATCGCGTTTGGTCCCGACGCACGTCATGGACGCAGTGATGATGCAGAACGAGTGGGCGATCATTTCGTACCTCCACCGCGCCACGTGGATCGAGTGCTCGCTGCAGACGATGGGCGACGCAGCAGCAGCCAGACTCGCATAGATTGCCTACTTCCTCCGCGACCACCACTTGCACGGTTGCTCGACCAACACGATGGACGTCGCAGTCGCGAATGGTCCACTTGAGCATTGTCGAGTTCCCCCACGAGCACCACACAGAAGGCTGTACGACGAACGCAATCGACCGAGGGCTTCACGGACAGTGCGATCGCGCGCACTTGAGGCAGGACACGGCCTCGATCAACAGCGTGAGCAACAAGTTGTGCTGCCATATTGTGCCAGAGACAAAGCACTATCTTGATTAAAGTATGCTATCAACATCTCTCTACAGTGTCGAAGCTGCCTCGAAGCAACGCGAGCAACAACATGGGTGTCCTCGACGCGTCGCCATCGACTGCCGCGCAGTCCTCACTCCCGCCGCCACCACCAGCGCATGGTGCTGCAACGGCTAGCTCACGGCGCGCTCGTGTGCGTGCACTCGTGCTCGCAGCTGCAAAAGCGCGTGCGCAAGAAGCCCTCACGCTCGCAGATGCGTCTGCCACACCGCTCTTTGCGCCGTTCAGTCCGTCGCCACTACGCGTCGTGCATGCAGTCTGGGATGTCCTCGATGCGCGTGCAGCTGCGCCTGCGATTGCACCGGACGAAGTGCTCGTCGACCTCGGCTGCGGCGACGCTCGGTGGCTTATTGCAGGCGTCGAGCGGTACAAGTGCCGAGCGCTTGGGATTGAAATCGACGCTGCGCTTGTGGCAACTGCACACAACGCAGTTGCACAGCTTGCGCTCAGCGACCGCATCACAATCGTTCAAGACGACATCTTGCGCGTCGACATCTCGCACGCAGCGCTTGTGATCGTCTACGCGTTTGCCGAGTCGCTCCATGGCATTCGTGCACATCTAGAGACCCAGTTGGGCAAACACGCGCGTGTGCTCTCAATCGGCGTACGTCCTAGTGCTTTGCTGCTCTTGCTTGCTTGTGGATCTACACCTGTATACCTCACAAGCCTCTTCGCTGTTCGACTCGTGTGCTTGTCTGCAGTTCCGCGTGCCAGAGTGGAAACCCACGTGGTCCGATCGCGTCGATGGACTGCGCTGGTACTTGTACGAGCTGCACGTGTGCACAAGCGCGTGATCGACGCACGCCACGCCATCTTCGCGCTGTCGTCGCGCGCAAGCGAGCAAGCCAAGGCGCTAGCTGCACTCGGTTTGCATCAGTTTTGCGAGCCGCCGCTTCACATCGTCGATCTCAGCGAGCACGATGCGGTCGAGCTGCATTGAGTGCGCAGCACGTGTGCAACCAGTGAGCCACGGGCGATAAACTATGAGAGACAGCAACAAGTAACAAGTAAGAACTTGTTCGCACCTTCTTGCGCTTTGCCTCGGACTTGGCAATGCGCTCAACGAGTTCGTGCGATGCTTGTCGGTTTGTTGTTGTCTCGGCAGCAACAGCAGCAACAGCAGCAGCAGCTGTTGCGGCTGCTCGTGCGCGCGTTGCAATGCGGAGCTCGTCTTGTAAGAGCGCAAAGAGGGACGGCGTGGACGCTGCCGTTGCGCCATCAGGTCGCTTACGCTTGCGCTTGTGGCTCGAGCGCTTGGACCTCGCGAGCGGCTTCACACTCGTGCGCTTGCGCCGCTCGGCGTCTTCGACAAACTCAGTCAGCGCTGCGATCGTACTGCTCTTTGCGAGCGCGCGGTCGCTTGACGCAGTTGCAGTTGTTGTAGGAATGCTCAGCGGCGCTGTTGTGGACGTCGCTGACGACCGACGCGTCGTGGAGAAGCCCGAACCACGGCGACTCGACTGCGCAATGAGGTCGCTCAGTGACGCGTGGCCAATGCTCTCTTGCCGGTGGAGGATGTGCCACTCGGCGGCTTCGAGCTTCTCGAGCATCTGGTTCAGTGAGCCTTCGCCGATCGACGGCCGACGCAGCGGCGACAGCAGTGCGCTTGTTGGAATGGCACTCGCAGCAGCCGACAGTCCTGGTGCAAGCGCCAATGGTTGAGTGAGCGCACTGCTGCTGCTGCTGCTGGCACTGGCGTTGCTCTTGCCGTCCTCGAGCGCCGACGAGCCGGCGCGCGCTGTCGCCACGTCGATGATGAGGCGTCCGCTAACTGCACGATTGATCATGCCAAACTTGCGCTTTGACACAGTGAGTGGCGACGCACTGGCTTCGCTATCCTCAGTTGCTGGAGCAGCGTCGAGCTCTAGGACCTCGCTACTCGATGTGACTGGCTCTGCTGCTGCTGGTTGCGCACGTGGGACGCCGATGAACTATGTGAAGTACGAGCGACAGTGTATCGAGCGCCAGTGTGAGGATCGAGCACAAGCGCACGAGTCCTGCCCAATGTCCTCCCCACGCACGCACGCACCTCACTCGCACACTGCGTGCAGACGCCGTCGATTGCAAACACGTCCGTTGTCCCATGACGCACACAGAAGCCGCGCGCGCGCGGCTCTTCGTCCTCGAGCGAGCGAAAGACGTTGCGTGCTGCACGTAGCGCGGACTCGGCCAAGTGCGAGAACTCTGTATCGGTAGAGAGAGAGAGAGAAAGTTTGACAGATGAACGACAGTCAGTCGAGTCGGCGACTACGCGTTCGAAGTGGCAGCTCGCCACGGAGACGAGCGAGGGAGACGGACCGTCAAACGCGATCTCGCCGCACCCGACGCGATCAAACTCTGCGAGCACGTCGCAGACGATCGGACTCTGCATGAGCGACGCCAGGACTGCGCCAAATGCGACGTACTGCTGCGCATCGAGGACGTCTGCGAGACTAGTCAACTCGTCTGGACTCAGTCGCTCGCGGACGTGGAGCGGGTCCAAGAGCGCTGGCACGCGCACGCGCGTTGCCAAGTCAGCTGGTAGGCACTGGACACGCAGGCAAGTCAATCAAGCGAGAGGGAGGGAGCATGGCGGTCAGCTCTACGTGCTCACGACGAGCGTGCGTCCGGCTGGCGCTGTCGTACCTTGGCGAGCGACCGGACCTCAGCAATGTCGATGTAGCCGTTGTCGAGCACCTCCATCTCTTCAAAGACCTCGCAGAGCACGAGCGCATGCGCTCTCACGCGCAAGTCGTCGTCGCTGCTCGTCGTGTCCTGAGTCACTGGGCTCATGGGGACACCGCCACTCGCGGGAGTGCTAGCGTCACTCGTTGACACACTCGCGCGCTTTTGAAAGACATCAGGATAGAAGCCAGCGGCTTGGCACCGTCGCATCACGCGGTTCCAGACCGTGCGCTGCTCGGGCGAGTGCGCAGACGTCTTCGCGACTGCGTGCCAGCCGCTGGCGTCGCTCTCGTGGAGCCAGAACGGCTCAACGAGCGCTTCGAGACTCCGGAGCTCGATTGTTTGTGCGATCGCGCGGCACTTGCGCAGCACGACGAGGAGCTCACCGAGCACGGCGAGCGCGGGGACGCTCACGAGCTTCAGATCGGCTAGAACGGCGTCGATCGAGTACTTGCGCGTGAGTGCGAACGTCGCAGCACTGCGCCATGCGCGCGTCGTGACACTTGCGCTAGTGCTGCTGTTGCTGTTGCTGTGGCCATCGCGCGGACCAACAAAGTTGGCACTGCGCAGCAGCACTGCGAGCATGAGCGTCGGGCACGCCGTGACGTCGCCTGCAATGCGGAAGACCATGCGCTTCGCAGCTGTGACTGCGATAGTCAAGAGCTTGCCCGAGAGGATCGGGCGGCGGCTGGCACTGCGATCTAGTCCGGCAGTCGCACCCGAACGCGCTGCTCCACCTGCTGCGCGCTTGCGCAAGAGACTCGGACTGCCACTGTTGCCATGGTCGAGATCCTCCAGTGCACTAGCTGCTGCTGGTGCGTCGCCAACAGCTGAGTGGCTGGTGCCGAAGTCGCGCTGGAACTGGAGCAGCGAGTCGCGCGCAGACGTGACGGACGACTGGCGCGTCGCTGTCCTTGTCTTGCCAGCTGCAGTGTCATTGCCGTCACCGCTGCCTAGAGTTGCACTCAGCATCGCTGCGAGACTCGCACCAACTGAGCGACCACCTGTGCTGTCACTGCCTATGGCGCCGCCACTGCGGGGTCCGCGGCTGCGGTGACTCGCCATGTGCGACCGCATCGGGACGACAGAGATGTACTCGGATGGCATGAGCGCACCGACCCAGTCACATGGGACAGCGAGCCCCGTAAAGCACACGGACGGCGGCGGCCAGTACACGCTCAGTGGCTCCTCTCTCAAGAACTCGCGCGCGCCGAGGACTTCGCGCACGTGCGCGAACGGGACGCTATCGACAAGGAGTCCGAGCGTGAGCTTGAGCGTCAAGAGTCCATACAGATCTGTGCGAATCTCGACGAGGTAGTCCGTTCGACTCGCTGGCACGAGCGATGTCCCAAAGCGCTTTGCTACTGCCATGAGCGGCCGCAGCGACAGCGCTGTGACGCCGTGCACAGCAGCGCTTACTCGTGCTTTGAGTGTAATGACCACGCGCTTCTCGAGACAGTAGTCTGCGAACGCATCGAGCGTCGCACAAACGTAATGCAGCCGCGTTTCACAGAGCTGCCACCGGTTCGGCGTGTGGCACTTGCTCCCTTCCAAGTGGAGCTGCGTCGTGACTTGTCCAAGCTGGTACTCGAGGTAGAAGTCCGTTGGAACGAGATCAGGTCCGCCGTCCTGGAGCTCGTGGAAGAAGAACGCAAGGCGCAGTTGCGTGCACGTCGGATCGACGTCAGCGCCAGTGACGATCGTATAGGTACGTGCGCGCGCGAAGCGCTCGTCGCCAAAGCCAGCTGCTGCTGCTGCAGAGGACAGCAACGACGGCGACGACGATGCAGACGGTGCTGTGCCTTCCGGGAAGCTCGGCCATGGCTCGCGCGCGAGCTGCGCAATCGCATCGAGCACAGCTCGCGTTGACTTGCTCGAGCAGGATGCTCCTGGACTGTCAAAGATGCCAGCGGACGCACTGAGACTGAGACTCGGATTCTCCGGTTGAAGCGGCTCCGCGACACTGCCGGCACTCGTGAAGACACTGTGGAGCTCGAGCGCAACGGCGCGGAGCTTCTGCTGCTGCTTGTAGATGCGGTAGCAGAGGAAGCAGACTGCAAAGTCCGTCGCTGCGTGCCCGGCGCCCGGCGCTTTCCGGAGCGCTGCGACTGCAGCTTCCCACGTTGGTACGCGCACGGCACGCTGGCGGAGCAAGTGGATCGTGTCGACTGCCATCTTGAGCGTCATGCGGTACTCTGCGAGCGCTTGGAGCACGCCGCCGTGCGAGTCGTCGTTGATGTCGCTCTCGCGCACGAGCGCTAGGAGCTCGCGCGAGAACGTTGGCGAGAGCGCGCAGCACGCGCCACAGAGGACGCACTCGGGGATCGCCGCAGTGAGTGGCTGCGGCGGCGGCTGCTTCGCTGCGTGTCCAGCGGCGTTTGTATTCGCGCCAGTGCCAAGGTGCACGAGCTGGCGCATGTGCTTTGAGCGCATGACTTCAGGGATCTGCGTGACTGACTCGGGCAAGTACAGCGCATCTGGCGGTACAGGGACGCGGTAGTAGGCGTGGAACGTCACGACGCGGATGAACCACCATACCCCGTGCGCGTCTTTGACAAAGTCCGCCGCGAGCGCTGGGATGCGAATTCCTGGGAGCTGCGCTTGCACGTGTTCGACCATTCGCGTGACTGCACGCACGCCCTCTGCGATCGGACTGCCGCGGATCTTGGGCAACCGCTCGCAGCTCTTGCGATCGCGCGTCGTCGCTGATACGCAGTAGAACTGTGACCGACGCGTGAGCGCGCGCAGTGCGAGCTCGAGCGCGGACTTGTCGGGCAAGCGCAGCAGCTCGCGCGCAGACGACGATGGCGACATTGAAGTGCTGCTCGCCTCAGTGGCAGTCGTGGGGTCTGCATCAAGAGAGAGAGAGAGAGTCCGATGTGTGTGCGTGAGTCCTCGCATCAGAGCCGCTGTCTATCGTACGCGTACCGTCGCTGCCGGTGTCTAGAGATGCATCGCTCGTCTTGGACAAGCTACGTTGCCGTTGATACAGTGAGGCGTGTCAACAGTGCTCATCACGATGGCCAATGGGTACACTTGGCGCTGACGTACGTGTTGACGAGGTTGAGTGCAAAGCACTTGCGCTCAACGTCGCTCCAGTGCACGCGGTAGATGCTCGCGTGCGAGCCGCGGCAGCGCACGTACTGCTGCACACTGAACGCGAGCTCCGTCGGTGCTGTCACGACTGTCTCAAGTGTCGCGCGCGTGAGCACGAGCGACTTGTTGGTGCTACTGCCGCCGCCGCGCCAGTGTGCGACGTTGCGCACGGCGAGGACTGGGTCGTCGTGGTCACTGCCGAGCGCGTCGCAAGTCGCCACGAGGTCAGCGTGGAGTCTCTTGCGCCAAGGTCCACCGCCAATGCCGCGCTCGTCTTTCACGACAAACCCGAGTGCATCCGTGCGGAGCCAGAGCACGTCCTCGTGGCCATCGACGCGCTCGCACGTGACTGTGGTCGGGACATTGAGCTGGAGCTTCCGGCCGCTCTCGGCGATCGGCTGGAGGTACTTGTAGAAGTACAGCAGCGGCTAGACGTCCACGCATTGCAGACGATAGGACGTGGTGAGCGCTTCAGTGCCCGAGCGACTCGCTTCAGCAGTGAGAGAGACATTGAGTGGCAACCGCACCTTGATGTGGCGCGGACACGGGTGCATTGCGACCTAAGCGTAGCAGTCGGCACCACGAGGACATCTGCGTGAGCACTCGACGAAGACGCTGCGTCCAGCACTGCACGCAGTCATGTACGTGGGCGTACCCTGGCGCCATGCTGCGCTGGGACTGCAGCAGCAGTGGCGGTTGCGCCACTCGCCGATGCGAGAGCATCGTCACTTGCGTTTGGCCAACGCTCGCTCGCGCCATCGCGACTCGAAGGCGTCGTCGACTGCTGGACGCGAGACCGCAGTCGTGCGCTCAGCGACTCGCGCGCAGTGCGCACCATCGAGAGGCACGTCGTGTGAAGCGCCGTTGGTATTTCTGGTCGGTGAGGACGCGTCTTCCCGGACCAAGCGACACACGGAGCGTCATGGAGCGCAGTACTCGGTCGACTGCTGCTGTGTCATGTGGGAGCCGCCCATGACCACGGCCATGGAGCAACTGATGGGTGGCGAGTGCATAATCATCAGTCGGAATCGCGCCAAGTGACAGCAAGCAAGCGAGTGATGAAGACTGCAGTGGTCGTCCCGTCAGCCTCTGTGTGGTGGAAGCTCGCCGCGCTCTCCGGCGCGAGCGCCGTGCTCTTTGGTGCGTCTCGGTCTGTGTGTGTGTGTGTGTATGTATGTGTGTGTGTGCATGCGGCTGCAGTAGCATCGACTCGGAAGGCATTGACGTGTGGACGCATGCATGCACGAGCAGGCGCGTTTGGCGCGCATGCGCTCAAGGCGCGTGTGAAGGACGAGCGCATGCTCAAGAACTGGGAGACAGCGGCGCACTACCACGTACGTCCATCGATCTCGCTGTCTACGAGTGGCTGTGTGCGTCGCGTGATGGCGCTCACTCCCTCTTTATACGCACACACGTGTAGCTCGTGCACTCGGCAGTGCTGCTCGCAGCGCCACTGAGCAAGCGCCCTGCTGTTGCAGGTGGCTTGCTCGCCACCGGCACGCTGCTCTTCTCGGGCTCGCTCTACGCCATGGTGCTCACGGACCAGCGCAAGCTCGGCGCGATCACGGTGCGTGCTCTCTACTCTCGATCGCTACAGCAAGCACACGACGTGAGGAGCTCACACACGCCTTGCGGTCTATGCACCTGGCAGCCGATCGGCGGCGTCGCGCTCGTCGCTGGCTGGATCGCGCTCATGCTCTGAGCAATCGCTGCTGCGCATGTCGATCGCGAGCGGTCATGACCATTCACGGCAATGCATAGTAAAGTCAATACAAACGCGGGAATCTGGGACTCTGCGGACAGCGGAGCTCGCGCATCGACTTGGTGCCTTGGTGTGCGCGCTGTTCTCGTCTCCATGGCGGTGCTGCTCTGTGGGTTTCACGTCGACCTGCCTACACACGCACACGCGCGTGTGTGTGCTGCGAGTGCTGCTGGTGCTGGTGCGGCGCTTCAGCGTCGCGCCGCATCGCGAGGTACTAACCCCCGCCTGTTCACACCGCCCGCCACGCCTGGTCGTGCGTGACGCTTCATGCTCAGCTCGCTCACGCGCGCGGCTGTTGCTGGCGCACATGTGCGCTCACAATTGGATTCCTCAGCGGGCAGCACGCGCCGACCGCGCGCACGAGAGCACCCGAGACGAAACGCGACCGAGCATGGCGAGACCGCGCGTGGTGCGTCTGGGCACTTGCGCTCGCGCTGCTCGTCGCGCCGACGCGTGGTGCGTGCCCAAACAAGTGCTCGGGCCACGGCAGCTGCGGCGTGAACGACGTGTGCGAGTGCATGCAAAACTGGATCGGCGGTGACTGCTCCATGCGGCAGTGTCCGCTCGTGCGCGCGTGGCACGACACGGCTGCGGGCGACAACGATGCGCACTACTACCAAGAGTGCGGCAACCGCGGGGCGTGCGACCGCGAGAAGGGCATGTGCGACTGCGACGCGGGGTTCACAGGCAGTGGCTGCCGCCGCATGGCGTGCCCCGACGACTGCAGCGGCCACGGCGTGTGCGACTTCATCGAAGAGCTCGCGCAGAACTCGTTCGACAAGCGCGTGGCGGGGACGCGCGGGACAAAGTACGAGCTCTGGGACCAAGAGAAGATCATGGGGTGCAAGTGCGACCCGTGGTACGAAGGGCACAATTGCGCCAAGCGGACGTGCCCGAAAGGCGACGACCAGCTCACGCCCGGGCAGACGGAGATGGTCCAGGTCATCATTGTCACGGACGGTGCGACGGTGCCAGCGGTCGCGTCGATGGAAGGCTACCTCACGTACTTTGACCCGTACGGGAACGCGTACACGACGACTGCGATCACGTTCAACTCGGCGGCCGAGTCCGCGACGTGTACGAGCATCCAGACGGCGCTCCGCCGACTGCCAAACAACGTCCTCAACAAGGTGACAGTGAGCGTCGTCCCAGCGTCCACGACGCTGTTCACGCGCGACGCACCGCGCGCAACGACGAGCACTGGCACCCCTGGCGCGACTGTCCCGACGACCTCGCCGGCGTTCACGACGCAGTGCGTTGTCAAGTTCAAGTCGGAGCCCGGGACGTCTGGCTACCAGCACTTGCTCGGCTGCAACGTGCTCGTGCACAATGCGGCCGGGCAGCAGCCACGCACCGCTGGGCTCGCCACCGGTTCGTGCACCGTGAGCGAAGTGCAGGTCTCGACATCGGGGACGACACTTGCACTCGGGGAGCTCGCTGAGTGCTCGGGCCGCGGGGTCTGCGACTACACGGCCGGTACGTGCAAGTGCTTCACAGGGCACATGGGCCTCGCGTGCGAGCGCCAAGAGGCGCTTGTGTAGGTCGCTCCTGCTGTCGTCGCTCTTCGGGCCGCAGACTGCCACTGCTGCTGCGACGACAGGCGATCGGCTGTCACGCGACTAGGAGATCCACTTGCGCGCATTGGCCAATGCATACATCTACATTCGCATGTCGTGGCCTCATGGCTCCATCGGTCGTCCGCGCCGCCTTCTGTTGACTTGGCTCCAGTCACCTGTTGACTTGGCTACACAAGCTCTTCAACTGCGTATCAGACTCAGTTTCAACATCAGACTCAGCTTCAGCTTGCAAGACTGATCTCAGACTCCGCCTCGCAGTCCTTGGGTCTCCTCCCCTCCTACTCGGCGGCAGTGCGCACGCCGCGCTCGCAGACTGCGCGTGCGCCACACCGCAGGAGCACACGAGTGTCAGTTCACCGTCGATGGGGTGCACCAGCAGACGAGGGCAAACGAGACACGTACTCTCAAATGGCGCTGACCGGTGCGCTTGCGTTGACGACTTGGTGATCCGCGCCACGCGACCTGACGCCTTACGAACACAGTAGCAGTCGAGTCAGTCAGTCGCGTGCGCTACGTAAGCGCGAGAGAGAGAGAGGCGGACGCGTACCTCCCACGTGAGCAGCACGCGCGTTGTGATCGCATGCGACCAGCTCTCGCCTGCAAGCGCACGATCGACGACACCAGCGTCGTCAGTGAGTCGCCGCAGACAGCGAAGTCGACGTGACAGAGGCAGTCGAGCGCATAGGCTCGCACCTAATGCAGGCGACTCGATGGTGCTCTGGTGGACTGACGACTTGGTCGTGAGGTGGTTCATCAGCACGACCTGGTTCAAGCGCGCCAATCAGCAGCGATCGCCAGCGAGAGCACACCGTGAGCAGTCTGCCGGAGAGCCTCAGAGCAACAGCGCGACGCGATCCTGGACGCACTGCGATGTTGAACTCGGTCGCAATGCGCTGGAGCACAGTCGCGAGCGTATCGAGCGCGCGCGTGCGCTGCGCAAAGTCCTCAAAGCCATGGCGGACGTGAAACGCGACAGTGTCGAGCACCAAGAGCTTGATCTGCACAGTCGAGCGAGTTAGTCTCGCCACGCCGATCCGCGACCGACTGCCTCGAACGGCGAGCCACAGTACGCCGCTCATGCACACAGACGCTCCGTACCTCTGGCTGCGTCTGGAGCAGCGCTGGGAGCGCATGGAGCACTTCCATCTGCTCGAGGAAGTCGTGGACGCGAAAGTACGTGATGCCCTGGAGCAAGTCGTCGCGCGTCTAGCAGGAGCACGAGAGCAGCCGGCGCAACGTCGTCGTCAGCCCGTCCATCTGCACAAGTGTCGCTAGGACCTGGCGCTGGACGCAAGCAGCAGCAGACGCACGAGCTTCCGCGCGCCTGCGAGTGGAAAGTCGTCGCAGAACGCTGCTGCCATGACCGCGACGCGCTCAATGAGGAAGCTCCCTTCCGAGTCTACTCGGCATCCAGGCACCGGCCCAGTCCGTCAGTCGGTGCGCCAGACGCCTGCTCCTCGCGCTCGCGAGCGTCGCACGCACCGAGGTAGACTGCAGTCGCACGCGCGCTGCGCTCCGAGTCGAGTGCGTACTGCGCTGCGAGACACAAGTGGATCCTACCGACGCCACGCGACCACGTGAGCCACACGACAGTGTTGGATCGACAGACAGATCGACAGACAGCCTCGTGTGCGAGCCGCACCCGAGCTGCGTCTTGCCACTGCCAGGCCCGCCGCCTAGACACAGGACGACAGCGGTGGTTGGAGTGCGTGAGCGATGGACAGACAGCGTGACAGGAGGACGCGGGAGCGCGAAGCGCGTACAGAGTTCAGTGAGTTCGCCGCACGCGACGCCGCCGTCGACAAGTGCGTCGAGCGCGCTCACGTGTGTTGCGACGGGCTTGCGACGCGTTGCTTGCTGGTTGAGCAACAGTAGTGTGCATCCATGCGTGCGCGTGTGAGGAAGACTGGAGGAAGAGTGATGGTGACAGTGAGAACACGCGAGCGCATCGGACCTGGAGCACGTCGAGTGCCGTGACGCCAGTAGCAACAGCCGTGTTGTTGTGTGGAGCACTAGTGCAGCTGTGTTTGGCGCTCTCGAGCACTGCGACTGCGTCTTGCACGTCGATCTTTGTCTCTGTGTGCGAGCGCCAGAGCCGTCACACACAAGTCACTTGGGTGGATCCTCTGGCACAGTCACTTGACGCGCGCACACACACACAAGCACAGCATGCACACGTGCGTACCATTTGCGAGCTCTCTCGCAGAGAGACCGTCGAGGTCGGCAGTGTATCGGAAGCCGGCTTTGAAGAGCGCGGCTGGCGATGCACACGCGCACTGTCAGTCAATGTCGTCATGCAGCCAATGAACGCTCGTCACCGTGCCGCGCTTGCTTTGAACAAGCCAAGTGCTGCAAGCATCCGCAGCCAAACATGCGCACACAGACCGAGAAGCGTCGGCGCGATGCCGCATGCTGCGAGGTTCACCATGTTGCTGTCATCCGCCATGTTTCAAGGTGCGCTTGGTGCAATTCGCACACGAGCGTCTTGGACTCTACAAACACGCTGATACACCGCGTCACAGATGCGAAAGTGTGAAAGCGCATGGAATAGTGGTCTTTTGGCTGCTCTTGCAGAGCGATTTGATTGCTCTTGTAGAAGAAGAAGCAGAGCGCTCTTGGAAAGAGACCTGTTTGATCTTGTAGAGGAAGAACGACCAGCCGCCGGTCATTCGAAAGCGAGCCCCCTCCTGACCTCCGGAACGCACGCACACACACGACATCGAGGACGACGACATGGCGCTGCTTCGCCAGGGACTCTCGCGCGCCGTGCGCTCGCTCGCTGCGCGCCGCACCGCCGCTAGCGCCTCGCGCTCGTTCAGCATTGCGCAGCACGCTGCCGACAAGTTCGTCGTGGTGCGTTGGCGCTCCATCTCGTGACTGTCCGTCTGTGTGATCGATCAGTCGACTGACGAATGATCGCGTGGCATCTCAATGCCTGACCGCGTTTGCACTTGTAGGAGTTCCCACAGGAGCACGAGGGCTTGAACATCGAGTTCAACTGGTCGCTTGCGGACGACGACGTCACGCCGCACGGCGACGCGTACCGCAACCTGAGCTGGCCCAAGCTCCAGGCGTTTGCCAAGGACCAGCCTGCCGGTGCGTCCGCAGCGCTTGCATCCATGGCATCTCTTGGTACACCACAAGTGACGCACGCATCGCTATTGACCTGGATGCTCCTACGCAGCTGGCAAGACGGTCGCTGTCCAGCAAGTCGACGTCGACGTCTCGTTCGGTGAGTACGCGACGATCTACGAGCACGTGACGGACCACTTGTCGGTCCACGACGCGATCTTCACGCAGGACGGCGCCGTTGGGTCGTACAAAGACGACCGCACGCGCGTGCGTGTGATCGCGGACTCGCCGCTCGTTGCGCTCTTTGCGCAGAGCTTGCTCGTGCGCGTGCCGACGAAAGACCCGCACGCCGCGCGTCCGATCGTCGTGTACGTCGCCACGGCCGGTGCGTTTGCGGACAAAGCGCCGCAGGCGCTGCTGTACCTCGACACAGACGACAACGGTGCAGTGTTTGCAAAGGTCGTCGTGACTGGCGCCGCGGACTTGGCGTCGATCCAAGACGCGGTCGCGCTCGCAAAGACGAAGCTGATGGAGCACGCCGAGTCGTCGTCGGTCGTGCTCGCAAGCGACGTCGTGCTCGAAGGCGACAAGTCGGCGCTTGTGTTCAATGCGACGGGTACGTTGGCGCCTACATTAGGCTCCCGCGAGGATGCAACACTGATCTGTTCTTTTGCGTGCCTATTGTAGCGGCTGCGCGGACGCAAGCAGTGAACAGCGGCAAGCTCTACGCCGCGCACCGTGCGATCTGGAACGCCGTCGGTGTGACGTCGTTCTTTGGCGGCGCAGTCGTCGACGGCGCCAGTGTCGCGTCGAAGCAGTCGCTTGCGCTCGCGAGCGGCGCATCGGCAGTTCACGTGCCGTGCAACAACGTCGTGAACCACCCAGCGGCTGCGATCTTTGTCGACAAGGCGGCTGCAAAGAGCGGCGTGCAGTCGATCTCGTCGGCCGACGCTGCGGCGCTGCTCGCAAAGACGGACGCGAGTGCGGACGCAGCGAAGTTCGAGGCGCTGCTCACACAGGCGGCGACCAAGAGCTTCGTCGTGGCGACGGACGCGGACATTGCAGCGGCGCTCGCCAAGTTGTAAGCGCGCGCTCGCAGAGTCGAGCAGGTTGCCAGTCGTGCACGTGCAGAGCGCGAGCGAGCGCGCAGGAGCCTGCAATGAGAGCGACAGACGAATGAATGGCGCCGAGCAGTGTACCTTCAGGATTGCGCTTTATATGGACCGGCGTCCTCCGACACCTCGACACCTCTCTCTCTTCCTCTCACCCATGCAGCCACCAAAGCATGCAACGCTCCTCGTGCCCTCGAGGCGACTGGCAAGCGCCAGGCGACAGCAGTCGCAGCCCGAGGACGCTCCTTCGCCTCAACGCCGACGCGCACGGTCTTCGCGCTCCTGGAGCGACTCTTTGATCGCACTCGGCGACTTGGTGACGAGATCGCCGCGGCCGTGCATGTCACTGTCGTGGCTGGGGTCGCCACTGCTGCTGCTGCTACTGCCAGGCAAGACCTTGTCTTTCAAGTCCTCGGCAGTCTCGCGCACTTTCGACGCCCAGTCGTCCGCAGTGTCTTTCACGCGCGCGACAATGCTGCGACTCGTGTCGCGCGCGTCGTCCGCTGTCGCGTGCGCCGAGTCCGCGTACGCGTCGCGCGTCTGGCCGAGCGAGTCGCGCCACTCGTCCGTCTTGCGACTCGCTTTGTCTGTCGCTGCGTCCCAGTGCGCGTCGCCAGTGCCACCAGTGCGACGGCGCGCACGGTCAGTCCACTCGTCCGACTTGCGCTGCGCGTGGTCCTTTGCGTCGCGCGTCTTGGCCTTCACGTCGTCTGCCGTGCTGCGCGCACGGTCTTTCCAGTCCTCCTTCGTGCGGTGCGCCTTGTCCGCCACCTCGTCCGTCTTGGCGCGCGCTTGGTCTTTCGTCGCGCGCGCGCTGTCCTTCCAGTCGTCCTTCTTGCCGCGGGCACGGGCCGCGTACTCGTCCTTTGTCGCACGCGCGCGGTCCATCCAGTCGTCGGTCGTGCGCTCAGCGTCGTCTTTTGCCTGCCGCGCATCGTGCTCGACGTCGTCTTTCGTGCGCTTGGCTTTGCCAACGAGCTCGTCTTTCACGTCGCGCACGCGCTCGGCAGCGTCGTGCGCCTTCTCTTTCGTGCGCTCCATCCAGTCGCGGTCGTCATGGTCGCGTTGTCGACGCGCCTCGTCCTTTTGACGGCGCAGCACGTCCTAGTCCGTCCGTCCGTCAGGGAACAGCAGCAGCAGCAGCACCAGACGTCATTGTGGGCCACTCTGTGGCACTCGACAGACTGGAGCGTAGCCAACACACACGTACCTGCACGCAGTCGCGGTAGTCCTGCGTCTCTTGGTCGCACTTGGCGCGCTCGAACGAGCCGCCCCAGAGGCGGTGGAACCAGTCGCCGTAGCACGCTTTCACGCGCTCCTTGTGCTCTTCGCACTCTTTGAAGTTGCTGGTGGCCGTGGTCGGCATCATGGCTGTCGCTCGCAGCGCGTGCTTGAGTCCGAGCAAATGCGCGAATGCGCCTCCGAGTCGACCGAGTGCTCATGCGCGCGTCTCGCGAGCAGCAGACTCGATCGATGGTGCGGCAGTTGAGCGCTTTGTGGGTGAGCGCCACTGCCAACTGCCACAAGTCCATCAAGCGTCGGCACAATGGACGCAAGCGCTCGCTCGTGTCGTTGGCCATAAGACCACAGCACCACTCCTGGGTGCAGGAAGCCATTCGATCGATAGCAGAAGCGTGGCCGCATCGTCGTGTGTCTCGCTCGGCAAGTCGAGGTCGGTGCCTTCAAGCACGCACGATGGGTTTTGGTGCTGGTCGCGCTCGCGTCACGCACATGCATTCCTCACGCTTGCGCACCTGGCTCGCGATCTTTCCGTCTCCGAGCTCCTTTCTCCAAGCGCGATTGCTCGTTCACATGCACACATACACGCCCATTCACATGCAGACAAACGCGCACAAGGATGGCAATGCGAGCATGGCATCGTCGCCAGAAACGACCTTTTCCAAGCGCGCTTGAGCGGCTTGGGCACCATGAAGCCCGTGCTGCTTCTGCTGCTCGCTCAATGCATCATGCGTCATGCAGCAGCAGCAGCAGGCTGCTCCGACTCGCAGCGGCGCCATGGCGTCGAGTTGGACGGACATGCACATGCACACACGTAGCGTTCGGCAGGAGCAGCAGGTCCGGCGTCGTGACGCATGGCGCGTTCCATCTGGCGGCGGAACATTGGCGATGGAGCCCACACTCGTGCGTCGCCCTCGCTTCTTTTGTATCGAGCGCAACCGAGCGCGTTGGACCCCCTGCTGCCAATGGAGTCAGCGAGAGAGCGAGAGGGTGTGTGTGTGTGTCGGACTCGAGCGTTCTTTTTCGGACAGCTGCACGAGTATACATCGAGAGAGGAGGAATCCTGGGTTGAGATCATCATCAGTATTCTCGCACGTGTGGATTCGGTTGATTCGCTATACGCTGCAGTCTGGCACACTAGCACGCACTTGGATCGACTGTTGATCTTGTGTAACGTATGTGAATGTCGCCTTACAAACTGCAACAGCACGGCGCTCTATTGAAAGCCGCCGTTGCCGCACTCGGAGTTTGTATGCCTCGCAACGTCCCAGCACGCTGCTGCTGCTGCTGTTCTTTCTTTCGCCATCGTCCTCCCTTGCGCTCGCACGTTCGCTCGCTGCAAGCACTCGCTCGCTCACTCCTCGCACTGCTGCGCTGCTGGCGTCCGTCCATCGCTCGCTCGCCAGGTCGTCGTCGTCGTCCATCGCTCGCTCGTCTATCGATCGACTGACCCTTGCACCACCTCCGTGCAAGCAAGCGAGCACTCTTGCAGTCCCTCGACGCGCGTTGCAAGAACGCACGAGCGCGCACCGGTGCGTTCTTCTCTCACTGTGTGTGCGCGCATGCGGCTGTAAAGACACGGACACGGCGTGTTGTGCGTGGTACACGCACGCAACAATGGCTGCCTCGTCGTGAACATGCCCGTGCGCAGCGACGACAGCAACCTGCATTGCTCTCTCTCACTGCTAACGCGCGCACGGTGTGTGGGTTGATCACTTGCGCGCATTCGCAGAGCAGCAAGCAGCAGCCAGCTCGCCATCGACCACAGACAGACAGACAGATCATCATCATCATCATCATCCATGGCGCCAATGGGGAGCTTCCGGAACAAGTACATGCGCGGGAACTCGTCGTCGAACAACTCGAGCGACACGTCGTCGCACATTTCGGACGAGAGCGACGTGCAGATGCAGGGCTGGATGCGCAAGCAGAAGGAGACGCTGCGGTCGTGGGGCCGCCGGTACTTCTCCCTCAACGGCAAAGTCCTGACGTACTTTGACAGCGAAGACACGTCCCGCCCTGCGCGCGGTGTGCTCGAGTTTGTCGACGTCACGCCGCTCACGACCGAGAACAACGGCCTCTCGCTCCACCTCGTCGGCGGCAAAGAGGTCCGTTTGATCGCAGACACGCACGTTGCGTACACGGCGTGGATGTCTGTGCTCTCCGCTGCTGTGAAGAAGCCGCGCGCGAGCAGCGGGAGCAAGACGTACAAAGAGGGCTGGGCCCACTGCCTCACGGACGAAGAGGTCTGGACGCGCTACTACGTCGTGATCAAGAACGATAGCTTTAGCTGCTACGAGTCGGAAGAAGAGAACGCAGAGCTCGCGCTCTCGGGCCTCGTGCGCTCTGTCGACGAGTGGGACGGCAAGCGCTACGGCCTCGTGGCGTCGCTCAACCGCGCGCGCAAGATCAAGCTCGCGTTCGACTCGGCGGAAGAGAAGATGTCGTGGTTCCTCACGCTCGAGTTCGCCGTGTCGTACGGCACTGCGCGCATGAAGAAGGAGTCGTCGATGAAAGCCGCCGCGGCGATGCAGAACCCCGCGAGTCGGCCGAACTCGTCCAAGTCGCTCACAGGCGCGACGGACGCGGACGCAGACGACGGTGTGTGGATCTAGCGACCGCCCGAGTGGACTGACTGGCTGCTGACTGACGGATCCGACTCGTCCGACCAACTCGTAGCGAGCGACAGAGCGCCTGTGCACGCGCTGCAGCTGCGCGTCTTGCTTGCTTGCACAACGTTGTTGTTGTTGCAAGAGGCGAGAGGCAAGTTGCAGCTTGTCGAGGCGCTCGCTCGCGCACACACACGTCGATGTAAGAAATGAATAACTTTAAGTATCGCTTGCGCATGCGCTCGCTCGCTCGCTGTGTGTGCGGTGCGCTTCGCGTGCGTGGCGCGTCGTTGACAGCAGTCGCACTCGTTCGTGTGAGGCAACAACGCTCATATTGCGTGACCAGACCAAACATCTCAAATGCCACCAATACACTTGAGCAAACTATGCTGATGCGCCACTCGAGTCACTGCCTGCAACGTGCTGGTCGCGTTCTTCATCCTCAGCACAAGCTGCGTCACGGCGCAAGTTGCTCGTGACGGACCACGCGCACTCGCGCTTCCGCCACGAACAGAGCGTACGATGCGCGCGACTCGGTCGCGCTCGCAGCCGCTTTCGCCAGCAGCAGCAGCCGCACAAGCCGCTGCTTCTTCCACCGACGACGACGACCACCACGAGCACGCGCACAAGTTCCGTGTCTGTGCTCCATACATGCACGTCTGCACACTAGCAATCGCCAGGAGACGACCACGTGCTCATGCGCTTGCTCTCTCTCTCTCTTTCTATGTGTATGCGCAGGAGTGGAACAAGCGCTTCAAAGCAGCGTTCCGCGCACACTTTCCACATCGCCACCACCACAGACACAGCCACAGCCACCACCGCAGCGCGAGCGACAGCTCACTACCGCTCGCATCGCCAGTCGATCACCCTCGCTCGTCCGTCTCGTCGTCTGCTTCCTCCTCGTCGTCCTCATCGCGCTCGCTCTCGCCAACGGACAACGGCCAGCAGCGCCACACAAGCAGCAGCAGCAGCAGCGACGCGCCAGACTTTGCCGACTCGGTCGCGACTGCTGGCGTCGCCCTCCATGACCGCGACGGGCGCATCGTCTTGGACATCGCAGACGAAGACACGCTCGACCTCGTCGCGTTGAAAGCGCCGCCGTCGTCGCACGACTTGCTCCAGCTCGTGCGCGATGAAGCCGCTGCGCATGACGAGCCAGAAGGTCCCAGTCCCAGTCCCATCGCCACGCCACCGCCGCGACCACTGCCTGCGGACCCGCCAGCCAGCGCAGCGCCGCCAGTGATGAACGTCTGCATCATGATCGTCGGCACGCGCGGCGATGTCCAGCCGTTCATTGGGATCGCCCAGCGCCTGCAGCACGACGGCCATCGCGTGCGCCTCGCGACGCACGCCGTGTACCGGGACTTTGTCACGAGCCGCGGCGTCGAGTTCTATCCGCTCGGGGGCAACCCCAAGGAGCTCGCGGCGTACATGGTCAAGACTGGCGGCCACTTGATCCCGCTCAAGCTCGAAGCGATCCAGAAAGACGTGCCGCGGAACCTCGAGATGATCGAAGAGATCCTCCAGTCGACGTGGCCAGCAGTGTTTGCCGCGGACCCGGACGGCGGCGGTCGCTCGGGGGTCCCTGGCAATCCGTTCCAAGCGCACGCGATCATCTCGAACCCCGTGACGTACGGCCACATCCATGTCGCCGAGCGCCTCGGTGTCCCGCTCCACATCATGTTCCCGCAGCCGTGGGTCCCAACCGTGGCGTTCCCGCACCCGCTGGCGAACTTGCCGTACGTGAACAAGCCGAGTAAGCGCAACTTCATGTCGTATAAGCTCGTGGACTTGCTCATGTGGCAAGGCACGGAGAGCATGGTGAACGCGTTCCGGACCGACGTCCTTCGGCTCCGGAAGATCCGGAAAGGCGACGGCGGCCGCGACATGCTCTTGGACTTGGCGATCCCGCATGCGTTCATGTGGAGCCCTGCACTAGTGCCAAAGCCTGCGGACTGGAGCGACCTGTACGACGTCGTTGGGACGGTGACGCTCCCTGGCACTGGCGCGACCTACACGCCATCGCCCGAGCTCGCGGCGTTCTTAGAGGCAACGAGCGACGGCGGTCCGATCTTTGTCGGCTTTGGCTCGATGGTGCTCAGTGACCCAGCAAAGACGACGACGATGATCATCGAAGCGGCAAGGCGAGCGAACGTGCGCGTGCTGATCCAGTCGAGCTGGAGCGACATGGCAGCTGGACTCGACGTCCCCGGCAACGTCTGCTTCATTGGCAACTGCCCGCACGACTGGCTCTTGCCGCGCGTCTCGGCAGTTGTGCACCATGGCGGCGCCGGTACAACAGCAGCAGGGCTCTTGGCCGGCAAACCGACGTTCATTGTGCCGTTCTTTGGGGACCAACCGTTCTGGGGCCGTGCAGTTGTCACCGCTGGCGTCGGCGTCGAGCCGTGTCCGATCAGCGAGCTCACAATTGAGACGCTCACAGCCGCGTTCATTGGGCTCCAGCGTCCAGAGCTCCGTGCCAACGCCGTCGAGCTCCAGCGCGTGATGCAGCGCGAGGACGGCGTGGAAGGTGCCGTCGCGAGCTTTTATCGCCACTTGCCAGTGTCGCTCATGGTCTGCGACCTCGACCACGCACGCGTTGCGACCAAGTGGAGCGTCAATGATCGACTCAAGCTCTGCGACGTCTGCGCCTTTGTCGTCGGTTCGCGGCCTGAGAATTACACGAAGCGCATCGTGCCGTACCGCAGTGTCGACTACGCGGCGCGCGGTCCGAGCTCTGGCTTTGCTGGCGCATCGTCTGGTGCAGCGGCGTTCTTGCACGAACTCGGCGGCGCAGTGAAAGACATTGTCGTGAAGCCAGCGCGCGGGTTCCGCGACGAAGGCGCTAAAGGCGCAGTCATTGGCGTCGTGAAAGGCCTCAGCGGCTTGCTCATTCGTCCGATCCACGGCGTCGCGCTCTTTGCGGACCACATTGCTACTGGCCACGTGAACTGCTTCCGAGAAGAGGGCACGCGGAAGCGCGCGAGTGTGTTTGAGCACCAACTCATGGCCGCGATCGGCATGGAGAACGCCTTGAGTGCGTCGTACGCATCAAACATGCACCCAGATGAGCTCGCGAGTCAGCTCGCAAGCGCCAAGTCCGACACTCGGCGGCGCGTTGTGCTCGATGTGAGCGAGCGTGATCGGATAGTGTACCAGACTCGCTACCACGAGCTCTTGCGCATGAAGCGCATGCAGCTGGACATTGTCGCGCGGCAGCACGCGAGTAGTAGTGACGACAGTGTTGGCTCGGCTCTCGCGCCGCATGGATCTCACGCTAGCCAGAGCGACGCAGGACAAGTGTCGCTAGACACCAGGCACATCACCGTCCGATCTGCGCGCTGCAGTGCGAACGGGAGCATTGACGTGGACTTTAGTGTCCCAGCGGCAGAGTCCGATGCGCTCGACGCCGCAGCAGTCAAAGAGTGGGAAGCGTTCTCAAAAGGCGAGTGCGATCGCGAAGCCCAGAAGCGTCAAGCGCTCAACGCCGCTGCTGTGCCGCGCATGACGATCTGTCTCGCAACGCTCGGCGGCTGGACGCACAACCTCAAGCAGTTTGTCGCTTTGGGACTGCGCTTGGCACAAGACGGCCATCGCGTCCGCATCGCTGCGCACGAGAGCTGTCGGAGGCACGTCACTGCGCGCGGTCTCGAGTTCTATCCGCTCGGCGGCGCTGTCACAGGGCTCCACGACTTGATCCAGTACCTCCACGACGCCAAAGACTCGGGTCTGCTCCAGCGCCTCCGGACAAAGCGCTCGGTGCTCGCTGATGCCCGCGAGACGACGTTCTCGCTCTGGGGAGCGGCTGTGCACCCAGACCCACACGCAAACGGCGCGGACGCACCAGGCGACCAGTTCCGTGCAGACGCACTGATCTGCCACCCCATGCTCTTTGGCCACATGGACGTGGCGCAGCGCCTCGGCATTCCACTGCACTGCCTCAGTCTCGTGCCGTTCACACCGACGCGCGCGTTCCCACATGTCTTGAGCTCGTACTTCAGCGACTACGCAAGTGCGATCACGTGGTCGCCCAAGGAGACGAACTACCTCTCGTACAGCGCAGTTGATGCGATCCTGTGGCAAGGCATCGCCGATGTCCTCAGCGACTTTCGCACGCACATTGGGCTCACGGGACACCGGCGACCGCAACGGAGTGACCGACCGAGCCGCCTCGTTGACTGGGCGATCCCGCATACGTACTGCTGGAACCCCGCCGTGCTGCGCAAACCGATGGACTGGGGTGCCGAGATCACGATCGCCGGCTGGTTCACAGTCAACGACGCGCTCGAGCAGCGCACGACGCGGTCCCACGTCGCGTATCGGTCGTTCCACGACTTTGTGCTCGAGACGCGACGGCCCGTGCTCTACGTTGGCATCGCGCAGGTCTGGACGCAGGACCCGAGTGCGCTCCGACTGCTACTTGCGAAGGTCGACGACGCCGCGCAGCTCGCAAACGTCCGGATCTTGCTCCAGCGCGAAGCCGTCGACAGCAGCGACAGTGACGCTGCGACCGACCTCGCGAGTCCCAACTCTGTCGAGCCAGTCGTCGCGTCCTACCAGTCGGACCAAGTGTACGAAGTCCCAAGTGACTTTGCATTCGCTGCGATGCTCCGCAAAGTCGCTGCTGTCGTGCACTGGGGCGACGCTGGGATGCTCGCAGATGGTCTCGCCGCGGGCAAGCCCACATGCGTGTGTCCGCACCTGTCGACGCAGTTCTTTGCTGCGAGCGCTTGTGTCCACGCCGGCGTCGGGTTGCCACCGATTGATCTCCGACACTGTGCGAGCGCGGACTTGGCGGCAGTGTTCACGGATCTGCTCGAGCCCGAGATCCAGAGCCGCGCCAAAGCCCTCGGACAGACGTTTGCGCACGACCCGGCGCTCGAGACTGCCGTCGAAGCGTTCTATGCGAACTTGCCGCTCCCAGCAATGACGTGCGACGTCGATGCCGCGAAGCTCGCGCACGTGTACGACCCCATTGACGACCTCAAGCTCTCGTTTGAAGCGTACGTTGCGATCCGATCGGTCCGGACGCACGACGATGCGAGTGACGTCGCGTACCGTCCGCTCGTGTATGACGGCCGCGGACCGCCCAAGTACGCGCTGCGTGGCATTCGCGGCGAAGTGCGGCGACCGACAAGTAGGACGCGACCGCGTGCACTGAGCGACTTTGCCGCGGCGTTCAGTATCCGGAGTCGCGAGTCCGACGTGTCGGCATCCAGTAGTAGTAGTAGTGGGTCTGCGTCGTCGCCATCGTCGTCGTCGACAGTGTCGAGTGGGCCACGACCGCCAGCTGCGGCGGCGTCGCTCGTGCGCACTGCAAGTCTGTTTCCGATTGTCGAAGAGCGTCCCAAGTTCTGGGCGACCGAGGCCGAGGAGCGAGTCGCTCGCGAGCAGATCCACAACGCGTACGAACAGGCACTGCGTCGACAGCGAAGTGGCAGTGTCAGTGGGAGTGTGGCCGACTTGGCGAAGCGCCGGGGCGACGACGCCAGTGCGGAGACTCCGAGCGAGCTCATTGAGTGTCTGCGCATCAAGGCGCCAGCTCAAGCCGGAATCGCGTCGTGAGCGCCAAGTACACGCAGATACCGGTGTGTTGGGACGTCGAGTCGAGTCGCGATCGTTGTCGAGGACGCCATTGGGACGTTGGGCGTCCTGCGATGGAGTAGTAGATCGATAATAGAAGATAGTGATAGTGAAGAAATGTAGGTACACTCGACTGGGCATTTGACTGCATCGCGCAACAGGAGCAGCGCCGTCGTCATGGCAGGTGGTCGCTTCCGTCCGCCATGCAAGTTCTTCCTCCAGGGCACGTGCCGCAACGGCGACAGCTGCCGCTTTAGCCACGACGCGCCGTTCGGCGGCGGCAACCGCAACCAGCAAAACCCGCGCAACGTCTTTGGCGGTGGCAGTGGCAGCACCAGCAGCAGCACAAGCGGCTTCAGTGGCAATGGCGGGAATGGCGCAGGTGCAGGCTCGACAATGACAGAAGCGACGCGCGCGGTCGCGATCGAAGAGCTCCGGACGCCGCCGATCTGGGAGCTCTCGGGCTTTAGCGTCACGAAAGGGGTGCGTTTGTGCATGCGCGTGTGCGTAGCAACTGCGCGCGACTGGCGAGGACTGACCTTGGCGCTCGACTGCGATCGACTCGACAGCTGCCGAGCATTGTCCAAGGCGACGTGAGCCCAGAAGAGATGCACTGGGAGATGGTCCAAGAGCTCCGCGCCACTGGGAACGTCACGGCCACGAACCAGAAGATGCAGTCGCTGCGCGCCGAGAAGCAGCGCGAGCGCGCGTACGTCATCTCGCTACTTGAGAACACGCAGGTGCGTTCGTCAGTCGTTCTCTCTCTCTGTCTGCTGCACAGTGGTGCATGCGCGGTGACTGACACTACGGCACGTACGTGCGCTGCAGGCAGCAGAGCGGCTCTTTGCTGGCGAGCCGCTGCCATCGCCAGGCGGTGCGGCGTTTGGTCAGCCAGCTGGAGGAGCAAACCCGTTCGGTGGTGGCTTTGGTCGCGCGTCCACTGCGGCTTCAGCGTCGCCGTTTGGCGGCGGTGCAAGTCCGTCGGCTGCGACGAGCAGCGCATTTGGCACTGGTGCTGCACCGGCGAGCAGTAGCCCGTTTGGGAACCCATTTGGCGGCGGCAGCGCAACAACGTCGCCGTTTGGTGGCGGTGCTGCTGCTACAACGTCGCCGTTTGGAGCACCAGCAAGTGCGAATCCGTTCGGCGCAACAGCGACACCAGCGGCGAACCCGTTTGGCGCACCGGCAGCAGCAGCAACCAGTCCATTTGGCACACCGTCAGCTCCAGTAGCCAGTCCATTCGGAGCACCAGCAGCAAGTCCATTCGGAGCACCAGCAGCAAGTCCATTCGGAGCACCAGCAGTTCCGGCAGCCAGTCCGTTTGGGCAGCCTGCAGCGCCAGCAATGAGTCCATTTGGCCAGGCTGCAGCTGCTGCCCCAGCAGTCAATCCATTCAGCGGCGGCACGACGTTTGGCGGTGCAGCAACGCCTTCGCCATTTGGCGCATCAAGTACTCCAGTGGCAAGCGCCACGTCGCCGTTTGGCGCCACCAGCAGTGGACTCGGATTAGTGGCTTCGACGTTTGGTTCGAGCACGGCGTCGACGCCATTTGGGCAACTGCCTGCAAGTAGCTCGACGCCAGCAGCACCAGCGAACCCGTTTGGAACCGCGACGGCAGCACCGAGCACCGCAAGTGGCGCTGGGCTGTTTGGGAACGCCGGGGTGAGTGTGTTTGCACCAAAAGCTGCGCCAGGTGCGAGTCCATTTGGCGTCGCGTCGGCTGGCAGCGCAGGCTCAACTGTTGCCAGCAGTACCACGACAGCACGGAGCGCAAGCCAGGTGACAGCGCCAGCAGCAGCACCCAAGAAGCCAAACCCAGGCGACGCTGTCCCAGAAACCGAGCGCGACGATGCGTGGAACGCCGCGCAGTTTGCCGCGGCGGACTTTACACTCGGCATGGTCCCGACTGTGCCGCCGCCGGCACAGTTCTGTCGCTAGCCACTGCCGGCAGATCGATAGACTTGCGTACGCTCAAGTCCATTCTTTCAACGCACACCAGTGCGTCCGCTGTGTCCATCTCGAGCGCCATTGTAAGCGTCGATATATCTGTCACCAGCATCGCTAGGGCCCGAGCCCCTCCTCTTGTCTCGCGTCGATGGCCCTCACGGCAGCTTGTGGTACGCGCGGTCCTTTGTGCCCCCACGCGACAGCGACGACGGCTTGTGCTCGCGCACTTTGCTGCAGCAGCTCGCGAGCGCGCTGCAGACGCCTGGGACGCGGTACTTGCGCGTCGTAGCGAGGAATGCCATGAGGCGACTGCGCGTGATGACGCCCATGAGACGCCCAGACCGCGTGATGTACGCGTTATTGAGCTTGAGCATGCGGAAGAGTAGGTCCACGCGCTTCATCGGCGTCATCTCCATGAGCTGGAACGGCGACGGGTTGATCAGCACTGTGAGCTTCGTGCGCGGACAGAGCTCGTTTGTGCCCTAGGACACGATAGAGAGCGAGAGCGAGCAACGAGCGAGAGCGACCAATGCGCCAGTGTTAGCCACGCGCAAGCACACTCAGTCGCATCGCTCGTGCCAACGTACCCAGTCCATGATCTTCCCACCGCGCCGGAACGCGTAGTGGATCGGCCAGTCGAGCAGCCGCATGCTGCAGTCCAGCACTTCAATGCCGGGGTACTGGAGCTCCGCGGCGCTGCCCTTTGCAGTGCGCTCGCCATCGCCATTGTCGTCGTTCTCAGCAGCGACGATCGAGCCGTACGACCGTGTCGTTGGCGACGGTGCATCACTTGGTACTGCGTGCTTGAACAGCAACGACGCAGTTGAGCGCCGCGGCGAGTCTCCAGGCGCTGCTGCCGCGACAGCAGCACACTCGCGCATCTTGCGCTCGCAGTACTCAACGGCAGCGAGCAAGCGACTGCGCGTGACTGTCGCCAAGAGGAACCGGTTTGCGTGCGAGTCGACGATCGGGTAGATCGGTTCGTGGGACGTCGCAAGCACGCTGCGCGCGTCGGCGTACGTCGAGTCGGCCGTGAGGAACTGCGTGTCTTGGACGTCGCGCATGACTTCCCAGATCGGAATGTCGTACGCCGCCTTTGGGAGCTTCTGGAGCCGCGGGAGCTGACTCGTAGTGATCAAGAGGTCGTAGACATTGTCCGAGAACCGCTTCGCCGTGAAGTACGACGCGAGGATCGCGACGGAGACTGGCAAGTTCAAGCCGTCGTTGTGCGAGATCTCCATGATGATCACTGCGGTCGAGATCGCGTGCGTCACGCCGGATGAGAACGCCCCAGCGCCAATGATCGCGTACTCAAACGGCTGGTACTGCGTCGTGAGGAGGCCAAACGCATGGATCGCTTCGCCCAAGAGCCGGCCGTAGATGCCGCCGATCACAAACGTCGGCGTGAACAGACCCGCGGGGATCGGGAGCACGACGCTCACGAGCGTGAGCACAAACTTGAGCGGGAGGTACGTCATGAGCGAGCGCGAGAGCAGGACACTGTCCGTCTCGTCCTCTGCAGCCCGACCGCCAGCGCCAGTCGCCTTGGGCTCTACAAACGGCTGCTTGTCAGCAAAGAGCGCCGCGAGGATGCGCCGCGGCGACCCGTGGCGGATGAACCACGCGCTGTCGCCGTAGAACTCGAGCACGCACGAGACAAACGTGATCACGACGACCACAAGCACGCGTTTTCCCAAGCCACTGAGCACGGCTGCGCGCACTTTGCCGTAGACGCCGATGCCGGGCGACACTGGCAGTCGGAAGAAGTGGTCGCGCGCACGCACGAGGCCCGCGATGCACGTGTTGAAGAGCGCACCGCCGAGACCACACGTGACGCCAATGAGCGTAAAGACCGCGAGGTCCTCGAGTGTGAACGCGTGCGCGTCGCTCACGTCACCGATCCCGAGCGCGGACGAGCTCCCAAAGAGTCCGTACCGCGCATTCTCGGTCACAAAGTTCACGAGGAGCGCGCCGACGATCGCCGCAAAGAACGACCGCGGGAGCGTCCGGACCATGTAGAAGTGCGACGTGACTTCGACGCCAAAGAGCACGCCGCCGAACGGCGACCCGAACGTCGCGGCGACGCCAGCGGCACAGGCACACGCGAGCATCTCGAGCCGCTTCGTCTCGTCGTTGTTGATGCGCTGGAAGACTGGGAGCCCGAGCAAGAGACTCGCAAAGCCGCACGAGATCATGATGAACGGCCCTTCTTTCCCGATCGACAGCCCAGCGGCAAAGGCTGCAAGGAGCCCGACGATCTTTGTCACGACGCACCGGAACGACAGGTACGCGCTCATGTCAATGCCCGAGATCGCGACTTTCATGAACGGGAGACCGGAGCCAGCGGCTTCGGGGCACACGAGGTGCACGAGCAGCGCGGCGAACGTCGCGCTCGCGAGCGCAGAGACGAGGAAGTACCGAAAGCCGGCGTCCGTGAGGACGTTGTGGTAGTCCGCGATCTTCACGAGCCAAAAGTCAATGAAGAGGCCGACGGCGCCGGAGAAGAGCCCGATCGCAAAGAGCAGGAGCGGACTCTGCAGGAGCACAAAGAGCCCGCGGACGCCGCGCGGGTACGTCGCGACGTAGACCGAGTGCGTCTCGTCGTCAAATGCTGGCGCTTTCACGTACTGATTGCTGCTGCTCGTGCGGTCGGCTACTGCTGTTGATGGCGCTGCGCTGTCGTCGAGCGTCGTCGTGGCATCGCGGTCCAAGTGCGGGTTCATGATCTTCTCCATCACGCTCTCGGCGCGCGGACGCGGCGACATGGACCGACGTAGACGAGCGAGACCCGAGGCGCTGCTCAGCGGCGTGGCAGCGTCAGTGACATTGCTCGGACGATGACTTGGGCCAGTGGCGCTGGCGTTGTTGCGGCGTGGGGTCTCGGACCAGCGCCAGTCGCTGCCGACCGCTTCCTCTTCTGTGGTGCGCGGCGACTCGAGTGCTTCATCGAGCAGCGAGATCTGCACCGGGTACTGACGACGTCTTCCGCCGGTAGCACCTGCGCCATTGGTGGTGCTGCGATCGAGCGGGGCAGCCGCTCCGGACGACGACCTGCTCGCCATGCTCAGCTCCGCTCACTCAGCTTCTGGATCGCTTCGAAGAGTCTGATTTTCATCACTATCGAGTTGCAGAAAAATAGTTTATATATTCGATGTTCCACACTCGAAACCAAAATGGCATCGTTTGCTCTCCAGCGCAGCAGACGGTGGTGTTATGCGAGTTTAGGCCATGAAAACCCTGACAAACTCTACGTGCCGAGTAGCCTCCTGTCTTGTCACTCTTAACGAAGCGATGGACGCTCCAACTAGCTCCATCGAAGCGCGTGTACCTTGTGAGAACAGTGCGGTCGGTCAAAAATTGGATTTTCTGCATTTTTGTGGAAAATATCGGTTTTCTTTGTGTACATTTGAATTTTTCAAGCGCGCTTGCAGATCGGTTTCCTATTCAATAGTTACAGCAAGAGAATGTAGACATTGGTTCTGAGGAATGCCACATCGGAGCTTGAAACGACGCGCTCAAATGCTGTTTGACTTCAAGCACGTGACAGAGGACGCTTGCCCAGGTCGAGACTCGTGTTACTAATTGGTGGCCGGCCGAGGCGCACCAGTGCTCCCAGTGTGGCAACGTTGGTCGGATGGCTGGCTCTTGCGTGAACGCGCGCTGTGCGGTGATCTGCTCCTCCATTCGCCCCGTGCTCCGTACTCACTTCTGCTGGTGCTCGCCTCCAGACGGCCCAGAATGGTCCACGCACTAAAGCTCACGTGGCTCATGTGCTGCTCGCTCGCGCCTCTTGCGATGTCGTTCGGTGCATGACCTGTGATCACAGCCTCACGCGCGTGTCTCTCACTGACTCTTGTGCGAGTCGCTCATGAGAACGTGGAAAGAGTCGCGAGTGACCAGCTTGCGCTGACGCTTCATCGCATGCCTCTTCGCACTCACTTCCAAATCTGCCGCGCCGCGAGTGCACGAGCACCGCGGCAACGACAGGCTTCGCCACTCGCCCACGCGCGAGTCCAGACCGACAGCTTGCTGCTACGATGCGCGTGTTTGACGGCCGCTTGTCGTGGCCGCTCGACGCAAAAGACAGCACGGACACCATGGTCTCTGCGGTGCTCCAAGCGCAATCGCCTCAGCCGCTGCTCGAAGAGCGCCACCGCCGCACGAGCACGAAGCGCAGCGGCAATAGCACCACCAACAACAACAACAATAGAAAGCGCAGCACCGACAGCAGCACGGCGCCACGCACGCGCGCCGACACTACCGAGACTGTGTCGAACCGCGAGCTGCTGCGTCCGGCGCTCCAGCTCTCCGACCAGCAGCTCGTAGAGCGCGCACGCACTGCCGCGGCGACGATCGAGTGGGATACCTTGCGCGCACGCAGCTCCGTCTGGGACAAGAAGAAGAACCTCGGCGACTTTGGCGTATACACGCGCCGGTGCGGTCGCGCACACCAGATCATGGCGAGCGGCAGCGTCGCGTGCTCGATCGCCGAGCTCCAGCACATCCTCTGCACGACGAGCAACACGCGGTACGCCTCAGCGATGAGCGAGCTCCACGGTCCGAGCTTCCTCTCTGGCGCCGTCGTGCACAGGATCAACACGCGCCTTTTGCGCGAAGACGCGAGTGGCAGTGGCGACAACCAGGACAGTCACCGATCCAACTCGAGCAGTGATAGCCTTACGAAAGACTCGAGTCCGAGCAGCAGTAGCAGCCGCGGCTGCTTTGATCTCACGATCAAGACGGCGACGTTTGCGAAAGCGCACGTGTTTGCGCGCAACGAGCACTGGTGCTTCCTCGACTTCTTCCAGCCCCAGTGCGACAAGCAGAAGTTCATCCTTTCGATGCACTCGCTCCACCCCGGCGACGTCCTCTTGCCGCGTGGCGCTACCAGTGGACAGGCTCCTGCCGCTGCATCCGCTTCCAAGCAGCTCCAAGAGGTCTCGGCTGGCTACTCGGTCGTCGCCGACACGCGACGCAAGCTCGTCTGGGTCGTCTTCTTTGCCCAGTACGTCGAGCCAGCGACTGGCAGCAGCAGCGGCGGTGGTCTGTTCGCCAAGCGCCAGCACGCAGGCAAGAGCGCCGTGATGGCGCGCCTCATGAAAATGGCGAAAGCCGCGTGCTACTTGCCGATGATCGTGCATCGCCGCCGCCTCGGCGTCCAAGTCTTTGCTGACAAAGACGCGTTCGAGCCGCCGAACACGCACTGCATCTGCTGCACAGTGGCGCTTGCACTCCTGGCGCGCAAGCAACGGTGCCACCTCTGCGGTTACTGCGTCTGCGACCGGTGCTCGACCAAACAGGAGGTCGAGCGCGCGCACACGCACTTGATGCCAGCGCCGCAGCGTCCAGTCGTGCGCGTCTGCCTCACGTGCACGCGGCGCGTGAACGGCGCGAACTACGACAACATCCCCATGGGTGCGACGTCGCCGGTTGCGATCCAGTGCAGTGCGCCAGACTCACCGCCGCCGAACGTCGTGCTCGCAGGCTTGCTCCGCGACTCGTTCGAGAACGCCGAGGACGAAGCGAAGAAGCGCGCCGTGCTCCAAGTCATCAAGAACTTGCTCGAGCCGGACGACGCCGAAGCCGAAGCCGAAACCGGCAGCAGCAGCACTGGTGATGACGACGTGGTCGTTCTTGGCCATGGCGAAGACGATGATAGTGGCGACGAGGACCACCCGAACCAGACTTCGTTTGGCAGCGTGGCAACTGCCAGCAGCAGCGACTTGGCGCTCGTCGACGCCCTCGCGACCGACTTGCGCGTGCGCGAGTTTGCGCTCGACGAGTGCGTCCTTGGGAACGCCACGTGCCGCAACTACCCGCTCACGTACACCGACGAGCGCGACGTCGATGCGCCGGCGTTCCCAGTCCCCGAGGGCGAAGACACGCGCTTGGAAAACGTGCGCGAGCGGCGGCTCTCAGACATCAAGAACATCCCGGAGCTCGAGATCATCTGCTCGATCGCGCGCAAGGAGCTGCAGTGCCCGACCGGTCTCGTGACGGTAGTCGAGAAGGGCGAAGTGCACGTGATCGCGTCGTCGAACGAGCTCTTCCAGAACGTCGTTGTGCCGCGGAGCGAGTCGATCTGCGCGCACGCGGTCATGAGCGACAAGCCGTTGCTCGTGCCGTTTGTCGACGCCGATGTGCGGTTCAACCGCATCGGCGCCGTGCAGCAAGGCGCGCTGAACTACTACTGCGGCTTCCCGCTCGTGCTGTCCGACAACTCGGTTGTTGGGACCGTCTGCTGCATCGACAACGAGGACCACGTCGTGACGCAGTCGCAGTACGCAGTCATGACGAAGCTCGCCGCGACCGCAGCGCGCGTGATGGAGATGCGAGCGAAAGCCGAGGCGACGTAGCGCTGTCGCTGTCTCTCTCGTGAGTCCAAGCGTTGCTGTCGTCTGACGACTAGCACGCCGAGTGACCGAACGAAGGAAGGATGGCGAGCAGGAGCTTTGAATGCTATGCGTGTCCATGTCAATCGACCCCAACGTTGCTTGCTACCGCTCGCTCTCGTCCTGCATTCAGTCCTGCATTCGGTCCATCGAGGTCCTCAAAGGCGAAGTCCTTCGCCAGTCTCGCGCTACGGTTCTGCTGCACTTCGGTCGCTCCACGTGACGAGAGTTCACAGCATGCAGCATGCCTGGAGCTCGAGTCGTTCGAGTCCTGGGCACCGCGTCGTCGCCGTCGTCGTGAGCGCCTTCGGTCGCATTCGTTGCTGTTCGCGAGTGCACCTCCTCTTCCTCTCGCCATAGACAACTAGTCTTCGTGGACAAGCCACATGCGCGTTTAACGATCGAAGGTGCCTCCAAGACGCAGTCGCGACTGCGACTAGCCTTGCGCACAGCGTCTACCAACACGTGGTCCTTCCATTTGCCGTGTGCCATTCCCAGCTCTATCGATCACGTCGCTCGCGCGCCTCTGAACTCTTTCACCAGAAGCGCACTGTGCTCGCGTTAAGCATGGTGGCGTTCAAGCAAGCGTGTCCTGCGCGCCATCGTGATGGAGATACGCTCAAAGCAGCAGCACGCCTGGTGATGTCCAGCGGCGCTCATGAGCAACCGCCGAGCGGCTAAGAGGTGGAGCGACTAGGACGCATTGTTTCCACGGATCCAACGCTTCCAAGGCGCGACACGAGTGGTGGAGCACATGCGCTCGCTCACGCGCCGACGTCCGTCCTCTCTCGCTCACTCTCCAACTTCCAGCAAGTCGCGCGCATCGACCAACCTCACGCACTCCTCATCATGCCGCAGCTCGGACACGACAGCGACAGCGACCGATCGCGCCAGCCAGCGTCGAGCACGCGCAAGGCCACCAGTAGCGACGCGCAGCCGCCAACGTCGTCGTCGTCATCCGGACCAAGCGCGATGCTCCAGCAGCACCGCTCGACTGCAGTCCCGCGTCCACTACGTCTCTCGGACCGTCAGCTCGTCAAGAGCGCGCGTCTCGCAGCGACAAGCATCGACTGGGACGCGCTCCGCGACGCCAGCGCGACGTGGAGCACCAAGAAGAAGACGGGGGCAGTCATTGGCGGTGGCAGCTTTAGCGTCACGTCGCGCCAAGAGGGCGACGTGCACCACATCATGGCGAATGGCAGCGTTGCGTGCTCAGTCGCCGAGATGCAGCACGTGCTCTGGACAACGAACCAAGCGCAGTACCTCGCAGCGATGACGGAGCTCCACGGCTCGAGCTTCCTCTCCGGTGCAGTCGTGCACACGATCGACTCGCTCGCACCACCGCCATCGAGCAGCCCCAGTGCACCAGCACCTGCTGTCGTCGACGTGACGGTCAAGACCGCGACGTTTGCGAAAGCCCACCTCTTTGCACGCGACGAGCACTGGTGCTTCGTCGACTACCTCCAGCCAGAGAGCGACCGGAGCAAGTTTGCGATCACGATGCACTCGCTCCGGCCTGAAGACGTGCTGTTGCCACCGTTGGCGAGCAGCACTACCGCAGCCTCGTCGTCGGCAGAGACGGCGCCGAGCAGCAAGAACCAGCTCCACGAGATGACGGCGGGGTACTCGGTCGTCGCGGACCCGCGCGGCGGCTTTGTCTGGCTCGCGTTCTACGCGCGGTTCTTCGACATCAACAGCAGCGGCGTCGCGCGCCGGGCGAGCAAGAGCACAACGAAAGCGCGGTTAATGAAGATGGCAACTGCGACGTGCAGTCTCCCAGCCGTTGTTCAGCGCCGGCGTCTCGGTGCCCAGGTGTTTGCGAACCCAAAGGCGTTCACAGAGCCGCCGAACAACGCTCATTGCAAGTGCTGCACCGTGGCGCTCACGCTCTTTGTGCACAAGAAGCGGTGCTACCTCTGCGGCTACCGCGCGTGTGCCAAGTGCGTGACTACGCAGGAGCTTGAGCGCGGCACAGGCCGCCGAAGCAGCAGCGCCAGTAGCAGTAGCAGTAGCAGCAGCAGCAGTGGAACGAGCTACGAGACCGTGCGCGTATGCACCAAGTGCACGCGCCGCGTGAACGCTGCGGACTACGACGATCTCCCACTGGGCGTTGCGTCTCCGCCGACGATCAAGCCAGACCCGACAGGCACTGCGCCAGTGGGCAAGTCGCTCGTCGAGTACCTCCGGCGGTCGTTCGAGAACGCGACTGACGCGCCGCGCAAGCGTGCGCTCGTGCAAGTCGCCAAGAGTCTCTTGGCGGACGAAGTCGAAGCGAGTGCCTCGACGCGCTCGCGCTCCGGTACGACTCGCAGCCACACGCACTCGGTCGAGAGCAGCAGCAGCAGTGCCCAGGACGACTACGAGTGCATCGCGTCGCTTGAGCAGAACCTCCACGTGCGTCCATTTGCACTCGAAGACTGCGCCGTCGCACACCCCGACGCACGCACGTACCCGATCGACTACCGCGACGACGAGCCTGGCGCGAGTAGCGACCCTGACGTCGACGATGCGGTGACGCACTACCCGATTCCCGAGACCGAGCAGACGCGCATTGACTTTGTCGCGAAGCAGCAGTTCACGGGCATGACCAACGTCCCGGAGCTCGAGATCATCTGCTCGATCGCGAGCCAAGCGATGGACTGCGCCGCTGGGCTCATCACGACCATTGCAGACGACAAGATCCACATCATTGCGTCGAACGACGCCGGGTACCAGAACCTCGTCGTGCCGCGCGCTGAGTCGATCTGCTCGCACATGGTCATGAGCGACAAGCCACTGCTGCTGCCGCACCCGGCTGCCGACATCCGCTTTAACAAGATGCCGCCGGTGAACCAAGCTGGCGTGCGCTTCTACTGCGGCTTCCCACTCATTGGTCCAGACAACGCAGTCTACGGCTCGGTGTGCTGCGTCGACAGCAAGTCGCACGACGTCACGCAGTCGCAGTACGCAGTCATGAGCAAGCTCGCGATGACCGCAGCGCGGATCATGGAGCTGCGCGCTCCGAGAGCCTGAGATCAAACGACGGCGGTGGTGAGCAGGCGGAGTAGTGGAGAGCGCCTTTGTGGAGTGCATAGTGAGTGTGTGTGTGCTGGAGCAACGAGCGTGTGCCGGTTGGTGCGGCAGAGTGTGAGAGAGCTGCTTCCAAGTCCTTGCGTGTCGTGTGCGAACGCGAACTCGATGTCCACGTTCTTCCTCCACCCGACTCGATCGCCGCACCAGTCGTTCGATGACCACGGCGACTTCGCCCACACGCGCAGAAGCGCGCATGATCATGCGGAAGAGAGACGCTTGGGTTCAACTCACCTTGAAGCTGCGAGCAGATCCTGGAAGCTCAGCATCATCACTTTCTGAGTGTGTTGGCCACGATCATCACGTACATGGAGTGGCTTGCACAAGTGGCGCACACAATCGGCAGAGAGGCAACAAGGAGCACATGGATGCGTGTGATGATGGTACATTAGAGAACAGGAGGCTCGCTCGACCAGGACGTCGAGACGAGTGTGCGTGTGAATGGTACCGAGTGACGTACAGGAGACCTATCGACTTGCTCTCGCGACCTCGCGGCCTTGAGAGCGCGCGCGATGGCTTGGTGGTACAGGGTAGCAAGCTAGCTTACTCCTGTGGGTGGTGGAGCTCGACAAAGCCCATGTACATGGCGCCACCGATCGCACCGCCGACGAGCGGACCG
>JAASFT010000200.1:0-29343 GCA_023333885.1 Globisporangium parvum
CGCGAATTTCGATGATCGGATTGCATGTCCGCAATCGTCGCAAAACGCTCTATCGTTTCGTACAGGTTTTGAGCTTCTGCGAGCAAAAATGACGGTGAAGTCAACGAAATATATTTTTTCCAAGACTTTTGACGCGCACTTAATATTGGGTCTCAAATGAGGCAGCTCAAGTCAAATGGTTTGTTAATGCCTAAGTGCGAAAATTCCTAGTGGCACTTTTTCTACTTTCCAAGAATCTCCTTTGTACAATGAATATAGAAAACCGCGACGTTTGAGAAAGTTGTAGCATATTGAAAGAAGCATTTTTCAAATACAGTTATTTTTCCCATTATTGAACAGTATTTTTGGAACCAAAAACATTCATTCACACAGGTCTGACCTTATCAAAAGGTATAAAGTACTGCTTCCTCACGTTGGAGGTGGAAATCCTAGCATAGTGAAACCAAGTCACTTGTGCTTCCACTCTTTCGCGCGGGTTGGAGGAGGAAACCAAACATAGAGAAACCAAGTCACTTGTGCTTCCTCACTTTCGCACAAGCTGCAGCGGCAAGCACATAGTGAAGTCAAGTACTTGGGCTTCTTCTCTTTCAAATGATTTAGCTGGACAAAATGAATGGTTTTGCTAGTCAAATCGTTATTGGGGATAAAGGTTTTGGAAGGGTATGCGATAGTAGTGGTGTTCAATAATGAAAATATTGACTGTATCTATTTCAGTTCTGGTCAGCCACACACACCTCTCAAGTAAAACCAGATCGACTGGCTGAACAAAATGTACGAACGCATGTTCAATACGAAAACCAACTCAAAATCGCCGTCATGCTCAACACAAGATTTTATCACCATATCGCTCCGTTGTATCAATGCACCGAGAAAGCGTTGAAGCTATCAAACGCTTCAAATCGCGTCTTCGATGCTTGGCCACGCTACGCAGATCGCTTTGCGTCGCTCTGCGGCGCGGTCGTACTGCTTTCTACCGTCGTCGTACACGAGGCGAGAGAGAATGGAACAGCGATTCTCCGTTGGTCTCAAGTCAAGCGATCAGCCAGTTGATCTCGCCCACCCCTTGGTCGAGATGAGACGTGCGCGTCTCGTATGAGGCATGGATTGTAGCGCTGTCTTGTTGGAACCAGTAAGTCTGTGCCAAAGCGACGATTTGCAAACGGCGTCAGCAACTCACTAAGTGTTCATACGAAGCCTGATGCGTGCTGACGCCCATCAAGAACGACGATGTCGCTTGCTCTGGCAAAGTACAACACAGCTCACAAGGGAAACCAAAAACCATCAGTCAATACTTGAAAACCTGGGTATTTGTCACTGGGCCGCGTATTGCCATTGTTTGTCGGGATCCCTTGCGAGTTTTCAACTATGGACCAAGTAGCAGAGCCATTGATTTTTCGTACTTACAAGGGAACAAAGTTATGGGCCATAAACGAATCTGTCCAAATTCAAAATGGCGAGCAGTGGCGAGGAAAAGAGCGAGACCGAAGAGGATGAGGAGACGCCGTTCGAGTACGCGTCGGACGAGGGCAAGTCTGTACGCGAGTCCAGCAACGACGATGACTGGGTGCCGCAGAGCGACCAGTTGCGCCAACGCGTCGTGGAAGCAACTAGTGCTGCGTTGTGCGAGAGTATTAGAGGTGTCAAAAACTCTGGCATTAACCATCGTTTGGTTTTAGCATCGCCTCTTTTTGCATTCTCATAGCAAATACGACTGATTAGAGGCTGAAACTCGCACCAATCGGTAGAGCTTTCAATTCTGCGTCTGACATACGTCAAAAATTTGATGTTGAGAAAAATATCCGAGACAACTCTTTCAATCGCCCACAACTTTTTCCCTACTGGAGGTTTTATGTATCTGATAGCACCAATGTGTAGAGGAGATCGCGCTGATTGTAACAATGGTGCTGGTTGCGATTTCGTTCTTAGGCATTTACGATTTGATCGTTTTGTTAGGTCTCATTTGTGTTTTTGCTCGTAGTGCATCAAATTACGGAGAGTACAGGGTTTTGTACGTCCAGTCTGTTTGTGTCTTTGTTCACATCTGCACGAGGGTGACCAAATCATATCGTCCTAAAAATCCAAACCATGTCACCCTTCAGTCGTAGGTGAACCAAGTGCGGCTCGTACGCCTCGTCGGCGCTGCGCCAGCACAGGCACGCTACGCTACTGCTGCCACAGCGCCGGGAGCAGGATTCTCGCACGCAGACGGACAGGCGTGCGCCAGATCACTTCGTCATGCATGGGTGCCGCCAACCTGGCCACCTCCAGTCCTCGGTGCTGAGTGCAAGCGTGCGGCTAGCCCAGGTGATCGAGCTCGCATTCTCGCATTTGCCTCGCAACTCGCAACTTGCACCTCGCACTTCGCAACCCCACAGCCACCCTAGCTCCTACCGACCGCCATGGTGTCCATTGTCAAGACTGCTGCCGTCGCGATCGTCGTCCTCGCCACGGCCGCTTCGACCACGAGCGCCGCGCCAAAGTGCACGACGCAGCAAGTGAACGTCTTGGCCGAGACGAGCCCGGACTTGGAGTCGTGCGTCAAGTACTACTCGTCCAAGGTCGCGCCGCCGTCGAAAGAGGTGCTCTGCAAGGACCTCGTATGCAAGGCGTCGCTCATGCGCATGGTCAAGCTCCTGCCGATCTGCGAGGTCGACGGTGTGAACCACCGCAAGGAGATCGAGGAGGAGCTCAAGTACTGCGCGTCGACGGCGACTGCGCCAAAGTGCACGGCGGCGCAGATGAAGGTGCTGATCGACGCCACGCCCGACAAGGACGCATGCGTGAAGTACTACTCGACCAAAGAGCCGCCCGCCGTGTCGGTCTTCTGCAAGGAGCCCATGTGTGTGGCGTCTATCGGTCGGCTCGCAGCGATCTTGCCCGACTGCATCGACGGCGACCGCGACTACCACGTGAAGAACGCGCTCTTGGCCGACATTGCGTACTGCGAGAAGAAGGCGAGCGGCAAGACGGTCAAGGCGGCGCATGACAAGCACGCGGGCAACCACTCGGCGTCGCACGTCACAGTGCGCGTGCACGCGCCGCACGCCTGAGTGTCAAGTGCGTGAGTGAGCGAGCGAGTGAGTGAGTCCAACTGATACCCTCTAAATCTCAATCCACGCACTGATCCTCGTATCGCTGTCTGAAGTCCATCGCGTCGTTTGCTTCCTCACCGTCACTCACTCACTCACTCTCGCGCACTTGCCTCCCAGTCGGATCGATCGATTGACTGCTGACGCCCGAGGTCAGCATCACTTGCGCCTATCATCTTCGTGAGCGACATCGCCGCCACGGATCCACCACACACCATCCAAGCGCGTTGCTCTAGGCACTCGACCCATGCACATCGGAGTGCCAGCAAAGCGCGAGCGTCAGTGTCATCAGTAGGAGCAGCAAGCTGCTACTGCCGTTGTCATCCAGCGCGGTTCTCGCGGTACGTGCAGTGGCGTGGTCGCTCCACCAAAGCACTGCGCACCACCGCACAAGCGCACAGCGACAGGACGCAGCACAGCCAGCACCACGAGCCCAGTCCAGCAACGCAACGACAAGGACTGACACGGACGCAGGGCATTTAGCTCTCGCAGATGTGCGTTGCGGAGTGCACTGCAGATGCACTGGGTCACACACCGCCACTCTCGCTCTATCGGCAGTGTCAGACTAAGGATCGCCGTCGCCTCTGTCTCTCACACACGCACACCTGGCTCACGACCAGAACGGCACCTCCGCCCAGAGCTCCTTCAGTCGCTCCAGCGCGTGGGTCTCGAGCAGCACGACGACGTCGCGTCCCGAGGCGCCTCGCATGCCTTCCATGACCACGACCATGCCGTCGAGTAGCGGATACCGTAGCGGACCGACGAACCACGGCGTCGTCTTGTCGCCAAAGTCCGCGTCGTACATGCCCATGTTCGCCCAGGACGTGAGCATCACGTCCGGGCCGAAGAAGAAGTCGGTGCCCACGAGCACGTCTGCCGCGTTCGCTTGCGCCGCCACGAACTCAATCGCGTCGCGTAGGAACGCGTCGTCGCGCCGCACGATCGACTGCCGCACGCGCCGCGCGATCGTCTGGATCGCATTCGCGCTCACGCTTGCGAGCTCCGACGCGCTGTACGTCGACAGCGCATTGAAGATCACGTTGCCGGCGTAGTTGGCTGGGAGCGGCGGGCTAAAGCGCTTGCGACCGTTCACGCCAGTCGTGAAGCGCACGTCCTGGCCGTGGCCGCGCGCCTGCGTGACGAGCAGGAGGAGCAGCGCTGTGAGTGCGTCCGTTGTGCTCACGTAGTCACACGCGTCGCTACTGTTGCCATTGCCGGTGGCAGACGACCCAGTCGCAATAGCTCGGAGCTGCTCCAGCTGCGCGGGTGAGACGTGGAACACGTGCTGCGCCGTCGTCGGAGACGCCAGTGGCTCTGCTGGTGCCGACAGCGTCGTAAGCTCGGCTGCTGGCGCTGGCGCTGACGCTTGTCGCACCTTGAATTCGGGATGCGGAAGCGTGGCGCCAGTGCCGCGAGCTGCGAGCACTGACCGGTCGTGACACACTACTGTGCGCTCCGATGGCGCCACACCGCGGTAGAACTCGCCCCAGACCTTCACGAACGTGAACATCCCCTCGCCGTCGAGCAGCGTGTGCGTCATGTTGATACCGAGCGCGAGACCGCCGTCGCTCAGCAGCGTTGCTTTGATCGTCACGAGCTGCGACGGCTCGCGCGCCGGCGCAAACGTCATCGAGCGCGACGCCATCGCGTCGTCCGTCGTCACGCTGCCGTCGTGGATCACGCGCTTCTCGAACGGGATCGCACGCGCAGCGCCAGGTTTCGTCGCGTCTGCCGTCTGCTGAGCGCTCACGACGCCGGTCGTCGGGTGGATGTGCAGCGTGCCGAGCAGCACGCGGTACTCGGTCTCCACGAGCGCCTCGAACGACGTGTGCAGACGCTCAAGGTCGAACGGCTGAGCGGTGCCATTGGTGCCACTGGCGCTTGATGGCGGGGGGAAGACGTAGAGGATCGTGAACCCGAACGGACTCATGACAGCGTCCATGGGCGAGAGCGGCAGGAGCACGGTGCTTGTGTCGTCATTGGCATCACGCGGGTCGCTCGGCGGAGCAGTGAACACCATCGTCAAGAGACCGAGAGTGCGCTAGATGTGGTGGTGACAAATTGTCGAGTGTGCAAATGTGCGTGTGTCTCGATACTGCTGCTGCTGTGTGTGTGTGCCCTGGCAATGGAGCGCAGTGCAAGCGCAGAGCTCCTCGCTCGTTCGTGGTGCTCCTGCTGCTGATGATGCGAGCGCTTTTGACAAGCAAGCGAAGCGAGCTGTCTGTTGCAACTTGAGACCGAGCAGAAAGTTATCCGCACATTCGGTCTGGCGGCAGATCCAAGTCGATATTCTCAGTCTCAGTCTCAGTCTGACGTCCTTTCAGACACACACACACACACCAATTGGATACAATATACCACTGAAAATGGCGCCTCCAGTTCACCTCCTGCGTTCGTCGTGCGAGCTTCGAGACCCGATTTTCGTTGTAGTGCTCTCGACACGCACCGCGGGCGATCGCGGCGCACGTTTTCATGTGTAGTCGCTCGTGCTACTTCGACATGCAGCTGCTGTCGCTGTCCGCTCAGATGCGCGCTGGGGACAGCCCGGCTGGTCTCCCCATTGCCTCTCCTCCAACATCCATCCATACGCATGAGCTCTTTGGCTGCTCGTGCTGTCCTTGCTGTCTCGCCAGTTGCTGAGCTTGCTTGTCCTGCCAACGCAGAGTCACTTTGTGGGCTGTTTGGCATCGACCACAGCGAATCGCTCGCTGATCGGTCTCCACCTGCCGTGACGTCTTGACCTGCGCATTGCTGGCTCGCAGTCCTCGCAACACATGGAGCTCTTTTGCTTTCGACGGTCGAAGCTCTGCTGAACGCACTCGCATGCTTGAACGAGCGTCTGCTGGTCCCCCTTCGCACTGTTCTCCCCCGCGTCTGTTTACACCACTTGCTGCGCGCTCACTCCGACTCTTGCTGCAAGATGGTCAAGTCTCCAGCTGCAGCAGCCTCCAGTATCGCACCACCACCAGCAGCACCTCTCTGCAACCAACCGAGCCAGCCGAATCGGGATGAAGCGAAGCACGCCTCCTTACAACCGTGGACGGTGCACTTGAGCGTAATGGACATGCGCATGAACGCCTACTCGTTCCGCGTCCTCTACGTCTTCCCAGCGCAGTCACACGAGCAGGACAGCGCCGCCAACAAGAGCGGCAACTCCACTACGACCACGCCGATCGATCTCGCGCGACTCGAGCAGTCGTTCCACGAACTCCTGCACGAAGACTACCGGTTCTTGCTCGATGGTGAGCTCGCTGTTGATCCAGCGACTGGTGCCATGAGTCTTCGCTCACGGCCGAGCGACAACCGATCGGACGGCCTCCCACACGAACGGCTCCTCCAGGTCGCTCCAGTCGCAACGGAGACGACGACCCGAGATGCTCTCACAACGCTCGCCTTGTCGTTTGCGCCGCCACGCGAGCCGCAAGAGCTGATCGTCGTCCAGTGCACGCCACTACGTGACGGCGGTCTCGTGCTCGGCTTGAACATCAGCCACTGCGTGTTTGATGCCGAGAGCTGCTTTCAGTTCGTGCACCAGTGGGGTCTGCACTACCGCAGCGTGCCTGTAGCAGAGCGTCCAGTGATCTGCCACGACCGACACTTGCTCGCTGCGCAAGGTCGCGCTGTGGCGTTTGCACACCCAGAGTACACAGTCGTGCTGCACAAGCCGCGACGCGAGGCTCAATCACCGCCATCATCAGCTACAGCGACTCGGACGCCACCACTAGCGCCGCTGCCTCCAACGACTCAGCGCGTGTTTCGCCTCACACGTGGCGAACTCCAACGTCTGAAGGCATTCGTCTCGACTGGACGTGCTCAGAGCGAGGTCGAGTCGACGACTGATTGTTCGTTCATCAGCTCGATCGACGCATTGACTGCGCTGCTCGCGCTCCTCGTCACACAAGCGCGCAGCCATTGCAAGGCTGTGAACGTCGGCACAGCTGTGAATGGACGGCGGCGCCTCGAACCGCCACTACCAGCAAACTATGCAGGCAACGCAGTCTTCACCGCGTTCTCACACTTTGACGCCCATGAGCTACAAGTCGTCGACGCGGTGGACAGCAGTCCTAGCCTTCGACTCCAGCCCAAGCAGCTCGCAGCGATCGCGCAGCGCATCCGCGCGTCGATCCAGCGTCAAGACGACGCGTTCATGCGCGACACGATCGAGTTCCTCACACCGCAGTACGAGCAAGCGTCTCCGACGCGCGTCGAGGCGTCGACCAAGTTCTTCTTTGGCTCAGACCTCATGTTCTCGTCTTGGATCGGTCTTGGCGCGCTCAGGACGAGCTTCGGTGGCGTTTGTCCACTATGCGTGTCTCCACCGGCACTGCCAGTGAACGACGGCGTGGTCGTGCTGCTCGAGAGCCCTAGTGCAGCGTCTGCTGGTGATGGCAAAGCACATTCGCCAGTCGACGCGCTCGTGTACTTGGAGAGCGCTGCCATGGCGCGGCTCGAGAGCCTCTGGTCGCTCGCAGCGACGCAATGCTGGCGCACGTGAGCCTGCCTGTGTGTGTGAGAGAGAGAGAGCGCTGTCGATCACCTGGCGAATAAGACAGAAGCAGGACAAGAGCTCTTCCTGCTGCCGCGCCTCACTTCAACCTGAGAATTGTTCGGCGCTTCACGAAAGTGAACGAGGTGTCTGTGTCTCGAAACACACGCACAGGCGAGGACGTCTCGACGCCTCTGTCATGGCGAGCATGCATGCCTTGATAGGCATTGATCCATTGATCTCCTGCTTGACGGCTGCATCGAGCTGCTGTTCGACGTCATCTTGAAGCGAGAGACTCGAACCAGCTCGCCATCTCCATTGGGTTAGAATATTGTGATCCAGTTGCTGCATTTGATTCCAACTGCTGTGTTGAGAGCCGCAATGTGCGTGTTTTTACAGTTCCTGTGACAAAGCGGAGTCTAAAATTGAGCGTTTTGAGTGCTAAAAGTGCGGAAATTGCGGCAATAAGTCGCTTGCGCAATGTGATTCGCGAAGTGAGCTTGGACAGTCTATAGAGCGCCGCGAATCGAAAGGTGATGGGAGCGCCTACCACCGATTTCCTCACTACTGTCAGTGCTTGCTGCCCGCCTGAGTTGCAACGACTCGATTCTACGAAGAATCGAGTCGTACGTCGATCTGCACATACTGATTTATGCACAATCTTCGACAAGTTGCCTTTTTTCGCGTTTCTTTCTTTATCGAGCTCATCTGCATCTGCCCTCTCGCTCAAATTTCGACTCTTGCCTACAGAAAACAAGATCCAAGCGACCACTGGCTGCTGCGGCAGAAAGAAACGACTTGTGCATGTGGATACCTCAAGCTGTCAGGATGCACCACATGGACGGCGGTGCTCGGCACCTCGCCATTCCGAGACTCGCCAGCACACCAGCACCTAGCACACCAGCACCTAGCACACCAGCACCTAGCACCATTGAGTGACTCACCTCTACGACTCACCATGCCCAGCAAGTGGACCGAGTCGACCAAGAGCCGCGCGAGCACGCGGTCACCGTCGCCGCCGCCGCGTCGAGCGTCGCTGCCGCTCGCACCGAGTCTCAAGCGCACGCCGTCGTCGCTCGCGGAGAAGTGGAGCGCGTACATTGACAGTCTCGCGCGCAAAGACGCCCACGCACTGGACAGCAACAACAAGCAGCAGCGCAGCAGCGCGGGTCGCGCACCAAAGTGTGCGCGCCACGTCCAGTTTCGCGACGTTGGGCAAGAGTACGTCCGCCCAACGACGACGCCAGACGAGAAAGCGAGCTACCACTACTCGCACGCCGAGCTCTGCGAGATGATGGTGCTCGGGAAGCACTTGGCGCAGTGCGCCTCGCGCTTTGACGGCTTGCCTGACAACACGATCGTCGAGCAGGGGTACCTCACGCTGCCGACGCACGGGCTCTTTGTGCACCACAAGCGGTACTACTGCTTGCTCCGGCGCAACGAGCTCCGGTGCTACGCATCGCCCGCGCACGCAGCGAAGAGCACGAACCTAAAGCTCCGGTTCCCGATCATCCAGGTCCAAGACGCGTCCAAGATGTCGATGCAGCGCAAGATCGCGCTCTTTGGTGCGCACTTGCCGCAAGAGCTCGCGCGCATGCTCGTGGTCACGAAGGCCACGGGCGAGCGCGTGCCGCTCACGGCCGAGACGAAGCTCGAGAAGCGCAATTGGCTCCACACACTGCGGAAGCTCACGGAAGTGGTCGAGTCGCCCCTGCGCAGCGACGACAGTGACGACTCGCCAACATGCTCGCCTGCTGACAAGCGCCACTGCAGCGACGCGGTGTTCCGTGACCAGTCGTCGTCAGCAGCAGCAGCAGCTCCACTTCAACTTGACAAGGTCGCACCTGCAGTCGTCCCGCCAAGTAGTAACACCGCGCCTGCGTCTGTACAAGTTGCTGCCTAAATGCGATGGCAGCGTCAGTCGTTCCGAAAGGAACGGGTCGTCTGTATTTATTCCCTCCGTGGCACCACTGAGCGCTTAGCCACTGCCTGCTGCGCTCGCTCGCTCACTCGCTGCTCTAGAGCCCATTCAGCAGTCGGTTCGCTGCTGCTTCGACGTTGTTGCCAGTCGACTGGAGCGCCGCAATCGCTCGCTCGCGATCGAACCCAAGCGCCTACAGACGCACGAGTGTCAGTCCGTCCGTCAGTCAAGAGAGCAGACGTCGCGCAGTGCACAGCCACGCACTAGTCCGCGACGTACAAGGAGCTGCTCGATCGCTTCTTCTGGCGGTGGCGACGCCGCCATTTGCGGCGGCAGCATCGCGCCGCCAGCGCCAGGGAGCAGTTGGTCGCGAACGCCGTGACCCGCAGCACCTCCGTTGTTGCGGACGCCGAGGCGGCGCTGCGCTTCGAGCATCCGGCGCTGGCGCTGGAGAGCCACAGCGCTCGCTGGTACGACGTCAAAGAGCGGGTGCAGGACCTAATGGACGGTACCAGTGGCAGTCGGTACACGACCCGGTCGCGAATGCTAGAGAGAGAGAGAGAAGAGAGACGTACGCTGAGGACTGTACAGAGGAACGACGGCAGACGGAGCGTCGCGAGGGGCGGGACGCTAAAGAGCGCGCCGAGCAGCGCGCCTGGTACAAACTGGTACAGCGCGCGCGGGTTGCGACCGAGCATCTACAGCATTGCCACCATGCGACGCGCGCACACTGGATGTGAGTATGCAATCGAGACCATTTGGTCGCATGGCGCATGGCTGACGCACCACCAAGAGCAGCAAGTACGTCGACGACTTGTCCGAGAAGTGGAGCCCTGAGAAGCTGAAGCTCCGGGGGTAGATCTTCGGAATGAACTCTGTGGAGGCGCATGAGCGAAGGAGCCGAGGAGCAGTGAGTCCTGTGCTCACTGCAGCAGCAGCAGCAGCGCACGACAGACCAACGCTCGTGCGCCAGCGAGACGTACTGTGAAAGAAGACTGCGAGCGCCCCGAGCAGTGCGTACGGACCGCCTGGGAGCTGCCGCGCGAGCTGCGGCGACGAGACGAGCGCTGCGACCTCGAGTGCGCTCGTGAGCAGCAGCACAAACGCCAGCAAACTCCCAAACTTGCGCGAGCCCATCTGTACGCGCGCATGGCGTAGGCACTAGTGAGCATATGCACAGACGTAGCGAGTACGTGGCGATGAGAGCGCGCACCTGGCGCTCGATGATGCGGAACTGGAAGATGATGTAGAGCCCAAATGACGCAGCGAGGCCACTGGGCACGATCGCATTCGCAAAGAGAGAGAGAGAGAGAGCCGCGCAGTTAGGAGAGCTGTCGCGGCGATACGCGCTTGGATCGACGCAGCAGCTACGAAGCGCGCGCACGCAACTGGTGGAACGCGAGCTGGTTCGAGAGCAGGCGCCAGTACTGCAGGCGGTTCAAGATCGCGTCGCGCTCTGGATCGGCCAATGCGCATCAGTACGAGCGTCAGTGCGCATGAGCGAGCGGCACAAGCGCGTGCAGGAGCGATGCGAGTGAGACCACAGCCAACGCACCAAGCACAAAGAGCCGTCCTTGGTCAAAGACCAAGCTCGCGGAGCTCGCAGCGCCGACTGCAATCGAAAGCGCATACGTCACAGGCGCGCCATCTGCAGCCACATACACACACAGACGCACAACTGACGTCAGTGCGCTCGTATGCATCGCAATGAGCCTTAGGCACTGCAAGCCGGGGCGGTGGACGCACAGAAGCCGCGCAAGTCGCCGTGCATGGCGTCACGCGATCGATCTCTCGCTCAATCAATCGGCGTCGTCGTTCGGATTCGTGTCGAGCAGCGATCGCAAGAACGCCGACTTCCCTTTTAATTCGATCCATCGTCTTTCACAGATGTTGAGTGCGTTTTGCAATAATGCTATTGATCATGTCTAGGATTGCTATTTTGGACAGTATTCAGGCTGAATATCGATAAACTGAGAGAAATGCTCAAACGACTTGATCGAGGCAGCGCGTGCTCTTTGATCGCTGCATCAACGAGCATGCGGACGATGATGGCGTGGTCTTCGATGCTGCCTTGATAAGGAGGCAAGACGAGATGGTCGCATTCGCAAGAGGTCGTGCAGCGCAGTGAGCTTTGCGCTGTGTCGCTGCAAGCGAGTGAAGCAACTCGCGACAAGCAAACGTCGGATGCCAGCAACGCAGCGACGTGTGGAGAAGTGCTATGAACGACCGCAAGCGCGCAGCATCAACACAAGGTCAGCGACGGCATCATGAAGGGCTCGCCATCCGAGCCGCAGCAGCGCTCGACGAGCTACTCCTCTCTCATGATACGCAGTGCGTGAGCAGTCGCTCGCTCGCGACGCTTGAGCCTCAAGTCCAAAACGACTGACACGAAGCAATAGATCCGTCGCTACGAAGCTGCAGCAGCACGCAGCCTCAGCTCGTAGTCGCGAGGCCACACACCCACACACACACGAGTGCTCTCTGCTCAAGAGCAAGCGCGAGCGCGCATCTCTGCGATGTTCCGCACGCACAAGACGGCGCCAGCCAAGTCGCCGTCGCACAAGCCTGGCGGTACGAAAGCGAACGATGCGAACAGCCTCGCAGCCTGCGGCGCTGCGGCGGGCGGGCTCCCTGCGCTCGGGAAAGTGAACGCGAGTCACTTGCTCGTCGGGAGCAAGGTCTGGGTCACCGACGCGCGCGTGCTCTGGCGCATTGGCGAAGTCCAGAGCATGAGCACGGAGCAGCAGAGCGCAGACGTGTACATCCCCGACGCGCCGGACGAGAAGCTCCAGAGCCTCAGTCTCGCGAAGCTCTACACGTTCGACGCGTCGCACATTGTCGACCACGACGACATCGCTGCGATGAACAACTTGCACGAAGCGCCGCTGCTGAGCGTCCTTCGCCAGCGCTTCGAGGCCGACAGGATCTACACGTTCACGGCCGACATCCTGCTCTCGATCAATCCGTACAAGACCATTCCGCTGCTCTACGACGTCTTGGGGTTCATGGCGCAGACGACGGCAGCGCCAGCCACGGACGGGCCCAGCGACGACGCGAGTCGCTCGCGACCGCCGCATCTCTTTACGATCGCTGCGAAGGCGTATCAGGGCATGAAAGGCGAGCTCCCTGGCACGGGGACGCCGCAGTCGATCATCATTAGTGGCGAGAGCGGCGCTGGGAAGACCGAGGCGTCCAAGTACATTATGAAGTACCTCGCGACTGCGAGCAAGCACGCGTCGTCGTCGTCATCCAGCAGTAGTAGTAGTAGCAGCAGCGCCTCGGCGGCGGCGCAAGTGCACGAGAAGATCGAAGAGTGCGTCGTGCTCTCCAACTTGATCCTCGAGTCGTTTGGGAACGCCAAGACGTCGCGGAACGACAACTCCAGTCGCTTTGGCAAGTACATTCAGATCCACTACAACGCCGACGGCCGGATGGTCGGCGTCTCGATTCGCCACTTCCTGCTCGAGAAGACGCGGCTCGTGATGCCGCAGGCGAGTGAGCGCAACTACCACATCTTCTACCAGCTCCTCGCAGGCCTCGCAAGTCGGCGCCGCGCACGCAGCGCAGCTCAAGCTCCAGCGCGACGTGTGGAACTACACGTACCCCACCCACGGCGACTGCGTCGAAGTCGACGGTGTCGACGACGCCGTCGAGTTTGACCAGCTGCGCAACTGCTTGAGCCAGCTCGGGATGGACAAGACGTCGTTCCAGCTCCCGATGTTTGAGATCCTCGCCGCAGTGCTCCACCTCGGGAACGTCCAGTTCCAGTCAACGAAGAGCGGCGCGGCGTCGTCAGACGAAGAGACGACGGCTGTTGTGTTCCCCGAGAGCGCCGACGGTGTCGACTTGGCGCACGTGTCGGCGCTCCTTGGCGTCGAGCCCCAGGAGTTTGCAAAGAAGATGGTGACGCAGACGACGGTCACGGGACGCGGGAGCATCCTCGAGCTCAAGCTGTCGCTTGACCAAGCGAAGAACGCCATGGACGCGTTCTGCAAGCACTTGTACGGCGAGCTCTTCCACCACCTCATTGCAAAGATCAACGCGTGCGCCAAGGCCCATACAGACGTCGCACTGGACGCCAAGCCGCGCAGCGCCGCGGCGGCCAAGAGCAGTGGCGCGTTCATTGGCATCCTCGACATCTTTGGCTTTGAAGTCATGAAGCAGAACAGCCTCGAGCAGCTGTGTATCAACTTCACGAACGAGACGCTGCAGCAGCAGTTCAACAAGCACGTCTTCGTGCTCGAGCAAGAGCGGTACGCGAGCGAAGGCATCGCGTTCTCGAGCGTCGAGTTCCAGGACAACCAGCCGTGCCTCGACTTGATCCAGAAGCCGCCAACGGGACTGCTCCCGCTGCTCGAAGAGCAGATGCTCCTCAAGCGCAAGACCACGGACAAGCAGCTCCTGACGATCTACCACGGTCAGCACCTCGACAAGCACGCGAGCTACACGAAGCCGCGCTTCGAGTGCGACGAGTTTGTCATTCGGCACTACGCCGGCGAAGTCGTGTACGACATCCATGGCTTCATTGCCAAGAACACGGACAACCTCCACGACGACTTGCTCGATCTGCTCAAGCGCAGCTCGCAGTCGCTCGTCCACGCGATCTTTGGCGCCGTCCCCGACACGAAAGCGCCTGTGAAGCGCGGCGCGCCGCCGCCAGGCGCGACGAGCCGCCGCCAGGCGCGACGAGCAAAGGCAAGCAAGGCGGCGCGGCACTGACTGGCACATCGACTGTCACGAGCCGCTTCCGGACGCAGCTCTCGGAGCTCATGGACGTGCTCTGGCAAACGACGCCGAACTACATCAAGTGCATCAAGCCGAACAACCTCAAGTTCCCCGGCGGCTTTAGCTGCGAGCTCGTGCGCGACCAGCTCGTGTACAGCGGCGTGCTCGAAGTCGTGCGCATTCGCCAAGACGGCTTCCCCATTCGCAAGCGCTTCGACGTGTTCTACGAGCTCTTCTGGGCACTCGCAGTGCGCACGAGCGCGTCGCCCGCGACTGTGCGGTCCGACCCAAAGCGCCTTCGCGACGCGTGCGAGCAGATTGCAAGCGAGTGGCTCGACGACCGGCGGCTCGCGCCACTTGCGAGCGACGCGACACCCGAGACAGCGAAGAAGCGCTTTGCCATGGGTCGCCAGGAGGTCTTTCTCCGATACGGACAGGTCGAGAAGCTCGAAGCGTACGTCGCCGCGCTCCGAGGCGAGAAAGCCATTGCTCTCCAAGCGAAGCTCGTGCGCTGCCGCATCGCATACCGTCGGTACCAAGTGATCAAGCGCGGCATGCGCGCACTCCAAGCGCTCTATCGCATGCACGCGCGGCGCTTGCAGTACACCGCGATGAAAGCTGCGAGCGTGCGCATCCAAGCGCAGCTCCGGTGCTTCCGTCTCCGCCGACGCTACGTCGCTCTGCGCCGCGCAGCGAGCTGCGTCTTTCGCGCGACGACGCGGTTCCTCACGCACCGGCGCTTTGTTGTCTGGCAGACGCACTCGCGCGCTGCTGTCACGGTGCAGCGCCACATCCGCGGCTTCCTCTCGCGCACAGCAGCTGAGCGCGCTCGAAAGCTCCGCGAGCGCTCGATCCTTGCGATCCAGTCATGGTACCGCATGGCGATGCACCACCGCGTGTTTGTCCACAAGCGCCGCGCAGCCGTCCGGATCCAGTCGACGCGCCGCGCATTCCTCCGTCGCAAGCAGGCGTTGATCGTGCTCGCTGCGTTCGTGCGCCAAGTGCTCCAGCGCACCAAGTTCAAGATGCTCAAGCACCGGATCGTGAAGCTCCAGGCGCTCGTGCGCAAGTGGAAGCTCCGGCGCCGCTACAACCGCCTCCGTACGCTCGTTGTGTACATCCAGAGCAAGCGGCGGCAGTGGTTTGCGATGCAGTGCGCGCGCCGCCGCGTCGCAGCGATGCAGACGCTGCAGCATGCGATGAAAGGCTGGAGCTGTCGCTGCGCGTACGTCGCGAAAGTCAAAGGCGTCGCGGTGCTGCAGTACTGGGCCAAGAGCTGGCTCCTTCAGCGCGAGTATCGTCAGAAGAAGGCTGCCGCGAAGCGTCTCCAGAGCGCGTGGCGCCGTCACCACCGCGTGCAGCGCTGGCAAGCAGACATCGATAGCGTCTTTCGGTCGTCGTTTGCAGTCGCTGGGACGTCCTGGACGCAGCACTCGAAGATGGAGGAGTCGGACCGGCGCATCCAGAAGCTCCGACAGGACCCGGCGCTGTTCTTCCACGTCCGTCCGAGAGCCTATGGCTACAACACGCTGTTCCACCACGCCGCGGCGTGCGGCGACTTTCACGTGGTCAAGTACATGCTCGACCAGAGCAATGGCGGCGGCGGCAGTGTCGTCTCCCGCCCCGAGCTCCTTGGTATGAAGAATGGCAAAGGCAACACGGCGTTCCACGAAGCGTGTCGCCATGGGCAGTTCGAGATGGTCAAGTTCCTCATCGCGCAGACCCGGAGTGTGTACGAGCCGCGCGTCGAGAAGCCGCGGACGTCAGCAGTTGGGCTCGCCGCGCTCACGGCCGCAGCAGCAGGAGCGGTACTCGAGCCACCGCGAGTGCTGAAGACGCCAGAGTCGAGCGCAGATCCTGCCACGAGCAGCAACAACCAGAGCCACGACAGTGCTCCAGGCCCTGCTCTAGAGCCCATCGCGACTGTGAAGAAAGCGCCGTCGTCTGGACCCGAGGACGACGCGCTCTTGCCACCGCCGGGCGTGATCTACAGCGGCTACTTGCGCAAGCGGCGCGAGACGTCGCGCTGGATGAAGCGCTTCGTGGTCTTGAGCATGACGGACGCCCACGCGCCGCAGCTCGAGTACTTTGCAAACGACAAGCCCGCGACGCTCGCGAGCGCAAGCGCAAAGCAGATCGACTTGCGCGCCGCGCTGTTCAAGAAGAGCATGGACACGCCGTTTGCGTTTGAGATCCACTCGCCGCAGCTCTTGGCCGGGCGGAACAAAGAGGGGCGACTGTACTTCGCCGCGCCGAACGAGCTCGAGATCCAGAAGTGGCTCGCGCACTTGCGCCACAGCATCCCGAGTAGCATCGAGTCGCGGCTGTTTGCGATGCACCGCGGCGCCAAGGACGGCGCGCTCGAGTTCATTGACTTTGCACTGCGCAAGCAGCTCTGCAACGTCCGCAATGGCTCGGCGCGGCGCGAGACGCCCCTGCACTTGGCCGCGCGCGTTCGGATCGCTGCAACGAATGGCGGCGATACGGATGCCACAGCGCCGCCACTCGCGAGCGGTCGAGCGACTGTGCTGTCGCCAAAAGCAGCGGCGCTTGAGCCGGCGGTCACCGCGTCGTCGATCTCTGTGCACGCCGGCGACGACGAGAGCAGCAGCAGTCACAACAACAGCAGCAGCAGCAGCAGTGAGCTCCGCAAAGCGAACGACTCGAGCGTCTCGCTCGGTGAAGACGCCGCGACGCTGCTCGTGGGCAAGTCGAAGCTCGAAGTCGAAGCCGACATTGTTCGCACCGTGCTCTGGCTCATTGAGAGCGGCGCTGACATCAACGCGATGACTGCGAAGCACGAGACGCCGCTCAAGCTCGCGATCCGCGCGAACAACTTGCTTGTCGCGAAGCACTTGCTCGACCGTGGCGCGCTCGCAACCGGTCTCTCGCCCTCGGAGCTCGAAGAAGCGCAGCGATTGAAAGCTGCGCTCGCGAAGAACGCGATCTCGAGCGTCGCGTGCTCGAGCCACAGCGCATCGTCGTCGTCGTCGTCGTCCCTGACGTCGCGCCTTGGCGCAATGGCGTCGTTCCGCAAGAAAGCCACCGCCGGTGCGAGTGCGGCGGCATCTGGGCCGTGCACCGTCGATGTGAGCGACACGCCGCTGCTGTTCCTGCTCAAGCAGCCAGGTCGCGTGCGCAACAGCTCGTACGTCTCGGTCTTTGTCGAGCACATTGGCATCAGCACGCCGCAGTACTTGAGTCGCCCGCGCCTCATCATCTCGGTCCTCGACTCGCAGCGGAACCTCGTCGAGCACAAGCAGCAAGTGTCAGTGCAGCCCGTCGTGCTCCCGACGTCGCTCCTCTGGTCCATCACGTGGCACATGCAGACGCCACTGGAGAACCTCCCGCACGGCGCATGCGTCGTGTTTGAGCTCACGATCTCGCCGACCGTGTCGGCGACGTCCGCCACGCCGGCGTCGTCCGCAGAGGACTTTGTCCCCGTGTGCTGGACGTACATCCAAGTGGACCAGCGTACGGCGAACTGCGTGGCGCTCAACAACGAGATGTACAAGTACCCGATGGACCTCTCGCTCAAGAAGCTCCAGCGCGTCGACGCATTCATCAACGGCGACGTGCTCGTGTCGCAAGGACCGAGTTCGTGATTTCGTTCGGATTGCGTTCGGATTCACACGCACACACACAACCACCCACCTACACATCCGCACGCGTGGTCTCTCTCTCTCTCTCGCTCTCTCGTCTTGCTCGCAGCAGTGTGTCTATCGCCATTGCCGTTGCCTTGGAGTCACTGGTACGGGCGCCACTCTGTCACAGGCGAGAAGTAGAACGTGTGGCCATGGGGGCACATGTACTGCCCTGCTTGACTCCCGGGCGGCATCTGCACGCGCGTGTAGCACGTCGGGCACTGCCGCATGATGAGTCCGCCAGTCGCTGCTGACGGTGCGGGCGGCGGCGGCGGCATCGCTGGCGGTCCCGCCATGGAGTTCCCATTGCTACTGCCACCGCCGCCACTGATGCTCGAGAAGCTCGGCCGAATGCCGCCGCCCGGCGCATTGAGCTGCGCGTTCCCGCCCACGTGCGGCGGCATGCGGAGCTGGAACAAGTGGCCATTCGGGCACTGGAGCGTCCCCCGCGCGCTCGTGCTCACGAGGCACCGGATGCGGCACGTTGGACACTCGACGACGACGTTGCTCCGTGCAGCAGCAGCTGCTGCTGCGATGCGCGCGCGCTCTTGCGCAGTCGGCGTGTGCGCGAGCGAGTTGCCACAGCCGTCGCAGAACTGTCCGCCCGTGCCGCGCTTGCCGCAGTTTGTACCTGGCGTTTAGACGTTCCACGCAACGTATAAAATGGTCAGTCGGCAACGTATAAAACCGCGCCAACGCGAACCGCCGCCACTGAACGTACAGAACGGATGCGCTTTGACAAGTCCCTTGGTCTGCTCGGGCCACTGCGTCTGCGCCTTGCGGCAGATCGGGCACTTGTCCGCGTTCGCTTCGTCGTGGTTCACGTTCTCGAGCAAGCAGCTGAAGTGGAACCGGTGGCCGCACTCGGCTGTGAACAGCGCTTTGCCAAACTCGAGGTCGTCGAGGCAGATCACGCACTCCTGCACTTCGTCTGCCACCTGCACGCTCTCGTGGACCACTGTCGCCGTCGCAATGCTCGATGCCGACGCTGGTGGTGTCGCGCCTGCAGCAGCTGCGGTGTTGCTGTGGTTCGCGTGGTCTGCGCTGTGTGCAGCGACCGCAGTCGCATGTGCGTGCCGATGGCGACTGTGCGTGTCATCGCGCGCAAGCGCAAGCGCGTGCAGATCAACATCGCTCCAGCGACGCACGCGTGCAGCCATTGCGGTTGCTCTCGTTGTCTCGCGCTCGTGCGCTTGCTGTCGTCGCGTTCTCTGCTTGTGGGTTTTGCTCGAGTGTCGCCGTTTCTGGTGTGGTCACATGAATTAGCTGGACCTCTTGACCTCTTGACCTCTTGACCTCGCGACCAAGGTCCTGAGGTCCTGAGGTCCTGGAGAATGGGGGCACGACGTCTGTGCTTGCTCATGTGTTGCGCCAGCACGAGCGGCAGCGCTGGTCTCGCTCGCACCATAGCTGATTGGCCGAGAAGCACGACAAGCTCGCTCGAGAGTAAGGTGACTATCTGTTCATGTTGAATGCTAGTGCGTGGTAGGCGGCCTACAAGCTAGTGGCGGCGTGTGCTCTGAGTATGCAAGGCGAGTCGCGCGTCTCGTTGCTCTCCGACACGAGCTGCGCGCATGACCAAATGCGATCAGTCAGCAAAAGAGGTTGCCCGCACTGCGTTACGCGCGCGACGAACGAGAGCGATGGACTCCATGCCGCGTCCGCGCTCGTTGTTCAGGAAAGCGCCTCGACACGACCTTGCCGACATGCGCACGTTCGTCGACGCCAATTTTTGAGAGCAGCAGCACATGCGCGCACTGGTGCGTGAAGCAGCGCTGCGCGCGCACGGTCGGTTCCTGTACTTGTTGTCGCGGTCCGCCGTCATCGCTGTGCTTCAGGTCCGCGCTTGCTCTCATTGCTCTCTGCCGCAGCCACTACCACTGCTGACGTGGTGGTCGAGAAGCACTTGCGCACGCGCTCAAGGCGACCGCCCGTTCAGCACGCAAGTGTACGAGCGTGCATGTGACGCTGCAACGAGCCAGCAGCTAGCCAACCAGTCGCGTGTCCATTTGCTCTCTGCCTCGCCTGCAAAGATACTTTCTTGTTGCCGTCGCATCGAGTCAGAACGAAGACCGTGGTCGTGGTCGCGTAGACACTGGCGCACTTGGCGGTCCATTGCGATCTGGATCTCGTCATGGAGAGAGCGTGGCGAGCGCGGCGGCAACGATAGCAGTCGTAGTGGCGGCGGTGCTCGCAGCAAAGCCTCGGACGGACGGACGTCGTCCTCGAGCAGGCGCGCGTTTGTCGAGACGGCGCGCAGTTGCAAGGTCCTCGGTTAGAATTGTATAGGACAAGAAGCTGAAGCGATTCGAATGCACCACCGAAGCGCATCCATGTGTTTGTACTGTAAATTGACCGTTTCACCAAAAGCGAGTGACCAGTCACTCTTTCGATGTCGATACAAACGCCAAGTGTCGGCGATTCCCTCCATCACCACTTGTGGGAGTCATTCCATCACGGACCACTCGCGCGATACGAGTCCTCGCTCTGCTGTCGGTCTGCGTGAGTCTGCGCGAGTCTGCGTGAGTGCCACAAGCGAGAAGAAGACCAGGAGCAAAGAGCAGCAGCGCTCGACACGCACGACTCAGTGTCGAATCTCTCCGCTCGCGACAACAACAACAGCAGTAGCAGCACCACCACCACCTCAATCGCACACCGACACACATGGGCAGCTCTCTCTCGGTCTGCGGTCTCGGCGCGAGCCACGACGACGCATCCACCACGCACCACCCACGCGTACGTCGTCACGTGTCTGCTCCTATCTCTCTACATAGCGCTCACAGACGCACGACGCGTCGCCTGTGTGCAACTGCAGGCGTTTGAGCGCGAGAAAGTCATGGAGCTGCTCGCGCACAACGACCGATCGCGGACGCTCTCGGTCACGACCGACACATCCGTCGCCTCGATTCTCTCGAACTCGGATCGCCTCATCCCCGACGCGTTCATGCCTGTAGACATCCAAGTCGTGTCGCAGCGCCGCGTGCGACCAACGAGCAGTAGCGTGTTGCTCCAGCAGAGCCAGAGCCAGAGCTACGCCCACGGCAGCTCGACGCCGTCCAAGATGTCGAGCCACTACTACAAAAACAGCGCGCACGCGAACGCTGCGTTCCTGCGCTACATGACGAGCTCAACGTCAGCGACGACGTCCGAGTCGGTTCCAATGAGCGAGCGCGTCTCGACGAAGCGCAAGCAGCAGCCGCAGGGCATGGGCGAGAGCCACAGTAGCTACTACGCGTCGTGCCCCGAGGACGACGAGAGCGGTCTCTTGAGCAGTCGACGCAGCGGGAACCACAGTCACTTGTCGACGCGGGACCTCGTGAAAGGCTTCTAGGGCGGGTATCGGACAATGAGTGGCAGTCGAGCGAATAGGTAGCAGCGTGTAGGATATATAGGGGCCAAGCAATGGACGATCGTGGTGATACCAGCAGCGTCTATGGTATCGATCGCAGCAGTTGTGATGTGACGACGGATGGATCTATTCGCGCTTGGTCGTGGTGGCCGATGCGCTCTCTCGCAGCTCTTTCACACGCTTGCGGCACTCGCGGTACGCTTCGCCCTCTTTCTCGCACTCGTCGCCGTCGCGCAAGCCGCCACTCTCGGCATTGCGCGCTTCGACGCATCTGCTCCGTCAATGGCAACGACAGGCACACGAATGCGCAGTCGCGTGTGTGTAAGTCAGCGCGTGATAGCGTTGTACAGATGCATAAGCGAGTACGCACTTGATGTAGGCGTCCATGTGCGCAGCGCACGGGTTCGTCGCCTCGGCGGCAGGCTTGGACATCTCGGCGCCCATTGTCACGTGCTCACTCGCTCGCTCGCCGTTCTTGTGCTCTTGGCGAGGATGACCTGCTCGAATTGCCACTCATCGTCGCTTTGCATTTCTAATTCGCAGGTCCATACAAACTACAAGATGATGTGGACTAACGTTTAGCGCAGCGACAATGACGACGATTGAAGTCGTGCTCGACCCTGCGGCTCGCTTGGCAGCTGATCCAGCGCTCGCAGCGCAGCTCGACGCACTCAGCAAGCGCTCTGCTGAGGTGTGGCGATGTGGTAGCGCGAGCTAGTTGCGCGATACCGCGCACTTTGCTCACGCTCGCTCGTGCTTGGCAGGCGCAAGGTCTCGGACGCGCAATCACAAGCTCTGCGCTCTTTGCATCGCTCCAGCAGCAGCAGCAGACGCTCTTCATTGCACGCGATGCGCATGCAAACGAAGCGATCGGCTACCTCAAGACTGGCGTCAAGCACCTCTTCTACATCGTACGTCCATGCGATTGCGCCTCGCTTGCTCTCGGTACTATGACTGCTTCTGGGACTCAGTGCCGCTCATGTCGTTGCTCCTAACAACAGACCCGCAAAGGCGCGTACTCGGAGCTCGATCCGCTCTGCGTCCTGGACTTTTTCGTGAGCGACGCGCATCAGCGCACAGGCATCGGGCTCGAGCTCTTTCGCACGATGCTCCACGTACGACCGACCGACCGAGCGCTCCTGTCATGACCAACCAGCGCAGGATCGACGAGCTCACTTGCGTTTGCTACTTTGCTACTTTTGCTACTTTTGCAGACGCAAGACGCGCAGCCAGCGCAGCTCGCGTACGACCGACCGTCGCCAAAGCTCCTGGCGTTTCTCCAGAAGCACTGGGGACTCACCGAGTTCTTCCCGCAGCCCAACAACTTTGTCATCTTTGACGCCTGTGTCGCCACCACCGCTACGCATACGTCGAGCCACACGGGTCGAGACACTTGAGCACGTGCGGTTGTCGACATTACGAAAGATCGCTGACTCCTAGTCGCCAATCGACGCAAAGAACGCTTCGAGCTTTGTCTCGTCGTCAGCTGGTTCCTCTGGCGTCGTCTGATCAAAGCGCGCGCGGAGCTGGCGGCCGTCGAACCAGCGGCCGTGCATGACTTGCAAACACTTGATCGCAGCGTCGAGGTGCGTGAAGCGCACGAGCACCGAGCCATTCGCAGCAATGTGCACCTGTCCGGCATCCACCCGCATCTGCGTTAGTATCAAGACCCGTTCACCATTGCCCACACGACGAAACCGACTGGACGCACATGCTCCACGGCGCCAAACGTCGCGCACTCGGCGCGCATGTCGCTCTCGAGTTCGTCAAAGAACGCGGTGGCGTCGTCCAGTGGCGCGATCGGATCCCACACGCGCTCGAGCACAATCGCCTTCGATGGCAGGTCGAGCTGGCTCGAAGGCTCGTCGACTGCGGCAGTGGTGGGATCGACTGGAGTAGCTGATGGGACTGCGAGCGCAGGTGGTGCGGGTGTCGCGCCGGACGCGTTTGTCGCACTCGAGACTTGCTGCTTTGGTTCGGACTGCAGTGGACTGCTGCTATCCGGTGCTGGTGTCTTGATACCAAATTCAGCAGCTGCCGCACTGTAAGAGAGAGAGAGTGTCGGAATGCGTGAGCTGCTGCTGGCTGTTTGGTCAACGAGAGAGAGCGAGAGAGATCAAGACGTACGTGATGAAGACGCCTGGCTTGATCTCGAACTGCTTGAGCTTCAGTCCATCGGCCGGTCAGATAGGATCGCCATCGCGTCGGCGGCGTCCGCAAGAGAGGCGTGAGATGAATGGCTGTGCTTTGGGTCACCAGTCGCAGCACATGCAGATGCGCAGTAGGAGAAGACGGATGCGGCGGAGGGCGCTCGTGGTTACCCGCTCGATCGCTTTCTGCTGCGCTGCGTGCGAGTGGAACGTCACGGTCGCGTCGCCCTATTCACATCCCCACACAGTCTAGAGCCATTGGTGCCACGTCGTTGGTGATACTGATACTCGACCATGGCGATGACGGACCTTCAAGCCGCCGCGAGCGTCTTTGTAGAACTTGATGCGCCGCACTTTCCCGATCTTTGCGCACATGCCCTCTGCGCACACGAGCGCGTGAGACCACGAGCCACTGACAGAGCGTGTGGGAGGACGAACGCACGCACCGAGCTGCCGACACGCGATGTACGTCGAGAGGCCAGTGATGTACACGCTCGTGTTCTTTTGCTGCGCGCCACTCGACGGCTGCTGCTTCGCTGCGCCTTTGCTCTGCTGCAGATCGTCGAACGTCTTGGCGCCAGTGGCGTACTCGTCGCCAAACTCGCGCGCAACAGATGCGAGGAACGCCTCGGTCTCGCTCGCAGCTTGCTGCTCATCGAGTCTATTGCACGAGTCAAGACAAGAGCATCAGCGCGAGCATGGCGCTGAGAACCATGCACAAGTATGTACGAGGGAGGCACACCTGCGCATGTACTCGATGTTCTTGAGTCGCGCACGCTCGATGCGCTCACGATGCGCCGAGTCGTCCATGCTGCTGCAGCTCTTTTGCTCGTTGCGATCGGGTCGAGTGTGGTGCTTTGCTCCCTTATATTCATCACATATAATTTAATACTACATGTGGAGTAAACAAGGGATGCAAGCGCTATCACCGACGCAAGATCGGGCGTTATACACGTCCACGCTCTCCAAGCTTTCGTTCACGCTCCCGCTCGCACGCCTCAGCTGCGGCACAACGCGAGCAAGTGCCGCAGTCTCTGCTTCACGTGCGCGCTTCATAGTGCTCGAGGATCGTGGACGGTCTGGTTATGTGCTAAACTTGAGAGTGATGCATGGCTCCCGGAGGTTCTTCACACTGTTTAAAATGATCTGTGAAAGAAACGAGGGAATTATCCTTCTTCAACCAAAGCTTCTCACAAGATCGCGATTTGCGCTAAGCTCGACGACGACGACGACGACGACGACGATGGTGATGAAGCCCTTGATGGCGACGCTCCTTGCGGCGGCGCTTGCGCTCGCTGCGTCGACGACTGCTGCTCTAACAGCGCAGAGCACGCGTGCGCACGCGTCAGTCTTCCAGCCGCTCGCACCAAATGCCGACTGCCATGCGTTCAAAGCCGAAGACGCGTGCCTCGCAGCCCACTGCTCGTGGTGCAAAGCTGGCGCCGTGCCGTCTGCGTGCTACACCGAGGACGAAGCTGCGCAGCTCCCGCCTGCAGTTTTCCAGTGCGACAAGAAGACGGACAGTGCGTTGTCGTGGGCGATCAATGAGGTGCGAACGAGTGTCAATGGAGCTGGGAACAGAGTGCGAGCGCAGCGTCTAACGAACGTTGCGTCTGCCTGGTCGCGCAGGCTCCAGCGGACCCAGAGCACGCGCACGCGCTGTTCTCTGCGTGGAAGCGCGCGCATGGCAAGCAGTACGACTCGGCGATCGAAGACCAAGTGCGCAGTGCGATCTTCTTGGAGAACGCGCACGTCGTCGCGACGCACAACGCCAAGCCGCACGCGTCGTTCACGATGGAGCTGAACCAGTTTGCGGACCTCTCATGGTGCGTCCCGCCCACTTGCTTGTGGTCGTGTAGCTGCGAGTGTGCGCTCACACGTCACGCATTCACACAGGGACGAGTTCAAGCGGTGGTACCTTGGCACTGCGCCTCAGAACTGCTCCGCGACCGCGCGCAACTCGGTCCAGTACGCCCGCACGGACGTCCCCGCGGCAAAGGACTGGCGCGACGTCGGCGCCGTGTCGCCGGTGAAGAACCAGGGCAAGTGCGGCTCGTGCTGGACGTTCTCGTCGACTGGCTGCCTCGAGAGCCACCGCAAGCTCACGCTCGGCGGCGAGATGGTCTTGCTCTCGGAGCAGAACTTGCTCGACTGTGCCGGTGCGTTCGACAACCACGGCTGCAACGGCGGCTTGCCGTCGCACGCGTTCGAGTACGTCCACTACAACGGCGGCATTGACACCGAGGCGTCGTATCCGTACGAAGCGAAGGAGGGCAAGTGCAAGTTCAACGCGTACCACATCGGCGCGCAGGTCGCAGGGGTCGTGAACATCACGGCGCGCGACGAGCACGAGCTCCAGGCCGCAGTTGGGACCGTCGGCCCCGTGAGCATTGCGTTCCAAGTCGTGTCGGACTTTCGGTTCTACAAAGACGGCGTCTACACCTCGACCGAGTGCAAAGACGGCGAGCAGGACGTGAACCACGCGGTCTTGGCCGTTGGCTACGGCGCGGCAGCGACGGACGCGAGCGCGCGTCGCGACCACTGGATCGTCAAGAACTCGTGGGGCGCGACGTGGGGCATGGACGGCTACTTCCTCATGGCGCGCGGCGAGAACATGTGCGGCTTGGCCGACTGCGCGTCGTACCCGGTCGTGGTCTAAGACTGCGACGGACCGGTCGCAGTCCACGAGAGCCAACGCGCGACGCAGTACACGAGGGAGGGACGGACGTGCGAGTGTGAGGCGCGCGAGTCGACGCCTGCAGTCAAGTTCACTGGCTCTCGTGGCTGAGCACCGACCTGGCGCCGGAGCATTCGAGGCGTCGTCGGAGCTCTCGGACCATTCGAGACTGTTCGACGGCGCTGAGTGGGACGGACCAAGTGGCGAGGCATGTTGAGGGACGAGCGCTTAAGCGGGCGAGCGAGCGAGCAGTCCCGAGAGAGCGAGCGTTGGGCTCCGAGCCGATGGCGAGCGATTGGCGCTGTGCGTGTGCTCTGTCCAGCGTGTGCAATCATTCGCGATGGCGCGTAGGCTGTTTGCCAGTGTTTGATGCTGTTTGGCAGTGCTGGAGCGAAATGATTAAAATCGACTGTGCTGATTCATGCTGTTTGAGAGGCTTGCATGCGCTTGCCGAGGCTGAAAGATCCAGCCGAGATCCCTCGCGGCGCTGCCACCACACACGCAGCGCACGGCGAAGCGCGCGAGACCAACGAGCTCCGACGACGCGAGCGAGCTTGTCCGACGGCGGAGCGCATTCCCAGAGTTGCGCACCAAGCGCCACGTCCTCCTCCTCCTCCAGCTCCAGCCGCGGCTCAGCTCTCTTCGTGTCTGCTCGCCTTGTCTCACGCGCGCACGCCCTCCCTCAAGCGCAGTCACGTCACCAGTTCACAACGCAATGGGTCGTCACGGCCACAGCCACAGCCACGGCGGCGGCCACAGCTCGGCGGACGAGACCACGCCGCTGAAAGCGAGCGCGTCGAGCAGCTTCCGCAGCAGCAACCGCCGCATCCCGCTCGACCCCGCGGCGCAGCGCGCGCAGCGCAAGCTCCAGCTCGCATGCGCGTGCTCGCTGCTGTTCATGGTCGCCGAGGTCGTCGGCGGCTTCCTCGCTGGGAGTCTCGCGATCATGACGGACGCGGCGCACTTGCTCTCGGACGTCGCGGGCTTTTGCATCTCGCTCTTTGCGATCTGGGCCACGACGCTCCCGGCGTCGTCGCGCCTGAGCTTTGGGTTCCAGCGCGCCGAGGTGATTGGCGCGATCACGAGCGTGCTCGTGATCTGGGTCCTCACTGGCGTGCTCGTGTACGCCGCCGTCGAGCGCTTCCTCGAGTGCCTCGAGCCGAACCCGAAGGAGCACGTGAACGGCAAGCTCATGTTCATCGTCGCGTGCATCGGCTTGCTCGTGAACCTCGTGCTCATGCAGATCCTCGGGCACGGGCACTCGCACGGCGGCGGCGCGAAGCACGCGAGCCACGGCAGCAGCGACGCAGCGCACGGCCACAGCCACGGCGGTAGCGACTTGGAGCACGGCCACGGCCACAGCCACGGTGGCAGCAAGAGCAAGAAGAAGGAGAAGCGCCACGAGAACCTCAACATCCAAGCTGCGTACATCCACGCGCTCGGCGACTTCATCCAGAGCGTCGGCGTGTGCATCGCCGGCGGGCTCATCTGGTACAACCCGCGCTGGCAGATCGCGGACCCGATCGCGACGTTCGTCTTCTCGATCCTCGTGCTCGGCACGACGGTCGGGATCGTGCGCGAGAGCATCCACGTGCTCATGGAGGGCACGCCCGAGGGCATCAACTCGGAGGAGATTGAGACAGGGCTCCGTGCTCTCCCAGCAGTCCTGACGACGCACGACCTGCACATCTGGTCGCTCAGTGCCGGTCTCCCGTCGCTCAGTGTCCACGTGGTGTCGGAAGACCCGGACGCTGCGCTCCACGAAGCGCAGGGCTTCTTGCTCGCGCACGGCATCACGCACACGACGATCCAAGTCGAGCGCCCGGCGAAGACGTACCCGCGCAACTGCGCCGCGGACCTCAAGTGCGGTCAGGACTCGCCGCAGCACCACGTGTGAGTGGCACAAGTGCGGACGTCGGACGGCGACGTGTGCGTCTAGCAACCGAACTGCGCAGCCACCCGTCCGTATCAACCAACCAATCAATCAATCAATCAACTGAACGAACGACCGCTCTCGCGTATGAACGAGCACTGTGCACTAGAGGTCGAACTCGGTCGTGGTGTGTCGCTACAAGCACGTGTCTGCTCTGCTAGACGCTGAGGTTGCTGAGCCCAGCTTCGAGGCCGAGGACGTCTGGATCAGCTGGGTCGTTTGCCTCAAGCTCGTCCTGGAGAGGCTTAGTCGCATCCTCTGGAGACTGCGTCTCTGGCGCAGTCGGCGCTGCGACTGACTGGTCCGCGAGTGTCGTTGGCACGACCTCGGTCGTTCGCGCACCTGCTGTCGTTGGAGCCATGTCGACTGGCAGATTGGCACTCACCTGAGCACATAGCGCTATACTTTCCAGCGCTCTCGACTGTGCCTCCTGTGCTGTCGCCATCACCTCCGGCGCTCTCTGTCGAATTGCCTCCAGGACTCGTACGACTTCGTTCAGTGCGTTCGCAGCTCGCTCAAGCTCTCGTGTGGCTTCGTTCAGTGCGCTCGCAGCTCGCGCCAGCACTAGACGTCTCTCCTGCTCGAGTCGCTCCTGCTGGAGTCGCTCCTGCTCGAGTCGCTCCTGCTGGAGTCGCTCCTGCTGGAGTCGCTCCTGCTCGAGTCGCTCCTGCTGGAGTCGCTCGTGCTGGAGTTGCTCCTGCTGGAGTCGCTCCTGCTGGAGTCGCTCGTGCTCTGCTTGTCGTAGCATCGTGAGCCATAAGGGGTGGAGCGACGCATCCGCTGGGCTTTTCGTGAACGTTGGTCCGCGCTTCGTGACGACCCTGTCAAACTGAACGGGCACTCTGTGCCAGAACATGACGTTCACAACCACGTGCGTTCCGATCCCAGGGCTCGAGCGATGGTAGTCGTTGGGCCGGCCGTTTGGGAAGCACGCGCTCCACATCGGCAAGTCGTCAGCCTCTGGCGCGTACCTCTTGATGCACGCTGCGACTTGGTGCTCCTGTTTGATGCGCTTGTGCAAGAGCAAGAAGTGCACTTGGCTCCTCCCTTCCACTGTCGTGCTCGCCATCTTGAACCTGTAGTAGTCGTTCGGGTCAAAGTCAAACGCGTAGCGGTACGCGACTTGGCCGTCGGCAAACGAACGAGTTGAGTTGAAGTTGAGGTATATTGTGTTACGCGAGCTCGCGAACTACTATAACCGTTCCAGCCGCTGCACTAGCGACCAGCTAGGGGGGGTCGCCCCACCGCCGGCATCAGTAGCCGGACCGTCCATGCGTCGGCATCATCTCAAACCAATGGGAGATGTCGTTCGACAGGAAGGGTTGGAGAGAGCCAAGCTCTGTCATTCGCAGAGCCGCGGGCGCTTGAA
>JAASFT010000201.1:0-29315 GCA_023333885.1 Globisporangium parvum
GTTGCAGCCGTGCGCGCAGTGTCGGAGTGTCGGGTCGCTGTTGTGGCGCCAGAAGAAGTAGTGCGTCGGCAAGATTCGCCACCAGATGCGGATCGTTACGTCGAGTGTGCGCGGATCGATGCGCTTGCGGAGGTCGCCCGTGTGCTCTTTGAGTCGTTGGATGTCGAGGGAGGCGCCGAGTTCGTGCCGTTGCAGCGGATGTTCAAGGTCCAGGACATCGTCGCGCGCACGTGTGCTGCAGCGAGCGAGTCGCCAACGAACCGCGTGCGCCGCGCCACGACAACAGTGACGCCTGACGGCGCATCTGTCGGGATACGGCAGCGCGCGTCACTGATCGCGCTCGTCATGGGCACGTTTGAGCTCCTGATCGAGCTCCCAGAGGCACTGCGGAGCGCACTCTCACACGCCGACCTCGTGAAGTACGGACAGCCGCGACTGACGCTGCGCTGCGGCGTGCAGCTCGAAGAGCTTGGTGAGCTGCTCGTGCAGCGCCGACGTCTGCACAAGCAGATCGCGTCGCTCAAGGACCGCGAGACGCGCTTTGTCGTATGGACCGACTCAGTAGCGTAGCGCAAGCGTAGAGAGAGAGAGACAGAGGAGTGGGCTGGTGAGGTCGCTTCGGACCTCGCAGACTGGACTATAACTTAGACGCCGCGCGCTCTCGCTCACGCGCGACTGCTGCTGCTAACACTCACGGACTACGCACTACGACGGACGGACGGACGACTCACTACGCACGGAGGGACGAGGACGGCGGCGACGACGTTGATGGCGGCGACTGGACACGACGACGACGACGACGACGGCTTGGACAGATGGGATGATGATGATGATGGACAGTGAGTGACGGTCGCCCACTCGCACGCACTGTCCGCTACCTAGCGCTACGGACACGGAGACACACACTCGTGGACGATCGGCCCGCTAGCTCCCACGGGCAGTCCACGCAAACGGCGGCGAGAGCTGCGGTGCTTGCCGCTGGTCGTGCGGCGCCAAGCCCGACACGCGCGCGCTCTCGACTGCAAACTTGGTGCTGCTCCGAGCGGCGTACGCGTCACTGAGGTCCGAGTGCGAGGGGGCGTCGTCGCTCGCAGCCATGAACCGCGAGAGCGTCGCGTCGACGACGACGGTGCCGCCATTGCCGTAGCCTGTGGTTGGGCCGTGGGCCGTCGCCTTTGCCGTCTTGCCGCGCGGCACGCGGCGCATGAGGTAGAGCATGCAGATGGTCGGGAAGATCGTCGGGATGAGGCTGTTCGTGACGTTGAGCGGCGTGAACGGGATCTTGCCGCTGAGGTAGACCGAGACGACGCGCAGTGCGTCCGCCGAGACGATGATCGAGACTGTCAAGAGGAGCTGCACGAGGCTCTTCTCGACGCTCCCGGCTGGGACCATGCCCTTTGCCTGGAGCAGCCGCCCGCGCAGGCGCATGCCCTGGTACAGCAGCAGCAGTCCGAACGCGAGGATGACCGAGATGCCCGTGTACGTCACGACGTCGCGCTGCGACGAGAGCATGAAGTCGTACTGCCCAAAGACGTCGTTCGGGTACGGCGCGAGGATGATCGGGACCGTCACGGCCCAGACCACGAGCAGCGCGTTGAGCGCGAGCACCGTCGCGAGCATGCGCCGTCGCGCGTTCGAGCGCCCGGCCGACACGACCTCGGCCCAGCAGAACGCCAGGTACGACTTGCACGCGCTCTGGAGCAGCACGCCGTAGACGCGCAGGACGTACGTGACCTTCCAGCTGTCGCTCTCGGGCCAGAAGATCCAGCCGAGCGGGTCTGGGAGGTTCATGAGGATCGACACGAACAGAACGACGTGGAACACCTTCTTGCGCCGACCGCTGCCGCTGCGGAAGTGCACGACGGTCATCCAGAGCACCGCGGCTGCGAGCGCTGTGAAGAGCACGAGCGAGAGCACGCCGTTGACTGCGAGCACGCGCAGCTGCTGCTCAGTGAACGCCTGCTCCTGCGCCTCGGCGTCGGCGCTCGTGGATGCGAGCAGGTCGTCGCCACTGCCGCTCTCGCCGCTGCCGTCCATGAGGAGCGCGTCCGCGTCGCTCACGAGCGCGTCCGTGTTCGCGGCGTTGACACCGGCATTCGCGTGCGAAGTTGTGTTTGTCGAGAGCTGCTGCAGCACGCGCTGGCGCAGCAGCATGAGGCTCGCGTGCGCAAGTCCATACATTCGCCCGCAAGTCGCGAGCGCTCAGGAGGAGGAGGGTGCAGACGACCGCAGTAAGAAGCGAGGTGGTGGTGGTGACGGCGCGCCTCTGCTGCTGCTGCTGCTGCGAGTGTCGTGACTGTATGTGTGTTGTGCGTGCGTGTGTGCGTCGGGGGACGAGTGCCTGCGACGAACGCAACGGGCGACGCGTGATAGTGACAAAATCAAGTGCAGCCACGAGCGCACGACGAGCCAGCGCAGCAGCAGCTGACTCGCACTGTCTTTCTGGACGCTGGCGATACGACAAGTGACCTGTTGATTTTCGACTTGTTTGCAGGATTTTGACTTGGAACTCTGGACTCAGGGAAGCGAAGAAGTCTCGACGAAAAATCGAGACATATCAGAGGACATTTTGAACGATTAAAATGCTTGGGTGGTCCACTTGGTGCACGTAGTCCACACGAGTTAGGCTGCACGAATCTATACTGGATACTACTATTCTCTTTCCTACCGCACCGTGCGAATCTGTTGGCACGTGACACCACGTGTTATCTATTGAAAGCTCCAGCTCCTTTCCTCACTCTGTTTCGAACCCAGCAGGCTCGTTTTCTGCCGCCCTTCAACCACACAGAAGCCGATCATTCGCGTCCACGCAAGTAGCAGAAGCGAAGAGCCGACTGCCATGCGCGCTGCTCGCCAGAGCAGCAGCACGCGCGGCGAGACGCAGCCGCTGCTCGCGCCGTCGTCGTCGTCGTCGTCGTCCCCGCCGCTCTCAGCTGCACAGCTGCAGCATCCGCAAGAGCGCGCGTCGCTCGTCGCGCGCGTCTTCCTCACATGGCTCGATCCGGTGCTGCGGCTCGGGAACGTGCGGCAGCTGCAGCAGAGCGACATCTGGTCGCTCGCGCCGACGCTCCAGTGCGAGTTCGCAGCGAACCTCCTGCACCGGCACTGGATCGCGTCCGGCTCGCTCTTCTTCGCGTTCATGCGGTCGTTTGGCTGGCGCTACGTCCCCATTGGCGCGCTGCTCGCCGCGGCGTACGGCTGCGACCTCTTTGGCCCGTACGTGCTCTTCCAGGTGGTCGACCTCATCGGCCGCGCTGTGCTCGACACGTCGCTGCTCGCGCAGTGGCTCGGTCTCCTCTTCGCCACGCGCGTGCTCAAGGCGCTGCTCTTCGCGTACGTCTACGCCGAGACGCAGGTCGTGGCGCTCCAGTTCTCGTCGGCGCTCAAGAGCATCGTGTTCCAGAAGGCGCTGCGGCTGAGTCCAGAGGCGCGCACGCGCAAGAGCACGGCGGAGATCGTGAACATCTACACCACGGACGTCCAGAACATCCTCATGGCCGCCTACTTTCTCCACGAAGCCTGGGTCCTGCCGCTCGAGATCGCCATTGCGCTCCTCATGCTCTTCTCCGTCGTCGGCTACGCGACGTTCGCAGGCTTGGGCGTCATCGCAGTCGTGCTCGTGATCAACAACGCGCTCGCGCGCGGCCAGGCACGGACGTTCGCGTCGGTCATGCGCCTCAAGGACGAGCGCATGAAGGTCGTGAATGAGCTCTTCTCGGCCATGCAGATCGTCAAGCTGAACGCCTGGGAGCGCAAGTTCGCCGCGAAGCTCGCGGAAGTGCGCGCTCGGGAGCTCCACATCGTGTGGAAGTACTTGCTCATTGGCGCGATGAATATCTTTACGCTCTGGGGAGCGCCCGTGTTCGTCTCCACGGCGACCTTCGCGGTCTACGCGCTCGTGATGCACGAAGCGCTCACGGCCGCCAAGGTCTTCACGGCCCTCGCGCTCTTCCGCGTGATCCAGGACCCGCTTCGGTCGCTCCCGCGCATCATCACGGGTCTCATCCAAGCCGGCATCTCGGTCAAGCGCTTGATGGAGTTCATCGACTTGGGCGAAGTCGACCCGTACGCGATCGCCGGTCGCGACGCGCCCGACTTTGTCGCCAAGTACGAGCCACAGCGCATCGTCGTCGCCGTCGAGCACGCGACGTTTGCGTGGGACACCAAGAGCGCGCCGCTCTTCCGGAGCCTCCAGCTCACGGTCTCGCGCGGCGACTTTGTCGTCGTGCATGGCAAAGTCGGGAGTGGCAAGTCGTCGTTCTGCTCGATGCTCCTAGGCGACATGGTCAAGCGCCAGGGCAGCGTGTACGTCGGCGGGAGCGTCGCGTACTGCTCACAGCAGCCGTGGATCCAGAACATGACGGTGCGCGAGAACGTGCTCTTTGGACTGCCGTACGACCGCAAGAAGTACGAGAAGGTGCTCGACGCCTGCGGCCTCGTCGCCGACATTGCCAAGTTCCCCGCCGGCGACCGCACGGAGATCGGCCAGAAGGGTCTGAACGTCTCCGGCGGCCAGAAAGCGCGCATCGCGCTCGCGCGCGCGTGCTACAGCGACGCCGACATCTTCCTCCTCGACGCGCCGCTCGCAGCTGTCGATGCGATCGTGCAGCACGAGATCTTCACCAAGTGCCTCCTCGGTCTCCTCAAGCACAAGACGCGCATCCTCGTGACGCACAACCCGGACATCGTCGCGTCCAAGTTCGTCGACACGGCGATTCGACTCGTCGACGGCAACATGACGCACTCGCGCAACGTTGACCGACAGGAGCTCGCGCACCCGCCCGTGTCGCCGCTTGTGAGCAGCGCCAGCGCGTCGAACGCGTTCACAGCGGTTGCGATGCGTCGGTCGCGCCACTCGCGCCAGGACGCGGCGCCGAACGCGCTCACGCCGACGTTTGAGCGCTTTGCGAGCGAGACAAAGGTCGCCGAAGGCGTGTTCTCGCCCATGAGCACGCGCTCGGTCGACTCGTTCATCGACACGAGCGACGGCCGCCTCGTCTTGGACGAGACGCGTGCAGAAGGCCGCGTGTCGAGCCGCGTGTTCATGGCGTACTTCCGCGCCGTTGGCGGCCTCCGCGTCGTGTTCTTCCTCGTGGGCGTCCAGTGCGTGTGGCAGGCGTTCCAGATCCTCAGCGACTTCTGGCTCTCGCACTGGACGAGCGAGCCGGAGGCCGAGCAGCAAGCGCACGTGTCGCGGAACTTGCTCGTGTACGTCGCGCTTGCGCTCAGCGGCAGCCTCATGGTCCTCGTGCGCACGCTCACGGTCTCATTCGCTGGCATCCGTGGCGCGCGCGCGCTCTTTGACGGCATGACCGCGTCGCTCCTGCGCGCACCGATGGCGTTCTTTGACGCGAACCCGGTCGGTCGCATCCTCAATCGCTACGGCGACGACGTCTCGAGCGTCGACTTCCGCTTGCCGTTTGCCTACGGCACGCTCCTCGCCGTCGCGTTCTCGAACGGCTGCACGCTCCTCACTGCTGCAGTCGTGACGCGGTTCTTCGGTCTGCTCCTCGTGCCGATCCTGTACTTGTACGTGCGCGTCGGCGTGTTCTACTTGCAGCCCGCGCGCGAGATCCAGCGCCTGCAGAAGACGTCGCAGTCGCCCGTGCTCGCGCACGTGGCCGAGGCGATTGACGGCACGCCCGTGATCCGCGCGTTCGGCCTTGCGCAGACGCATCGGTTCATTGGGCAGAACTTTGCAAAGATCGACGTGAACAACCGGAACGTGCACCTGTCGATCTACGCCGGTCAGTGGTTCGCACTGCGCATGCAGCTCATGGGCGGCGTGATCGTCGTTGTGATCGCCGGTGCGCTCGTGGCGCTGCGGTCGTCGCTGAGCGCCGGTGTGATTGGCTTGGCATTCAACTACGCGCTTGCCGTGGACCAGGGTCTCGAGTCGCTCATCCAGTCCTGGTCCTGGCTCGAGACGTCCATGGTCTCGCCTGAGCGCATGCAGGAGTACATCGACGTCCCATCGGAGCGCCAAGTGGCTGACGACAACACTGTCGAGCAGCTCCCGCCGCACTGGCCAACGGCCGGCCACGTCGTGTTTGAGAACGTCTCGTTCCGATACAAAGACGGCGACGACTTGGTCTTGCGCGACGTGTCGTTGAACCTCCAGCCGGGCGAGAAGATCGGGATCGTCGGTCGCACTGGCGCCGGCAAGTCGAGTCTCACGATGGCGCTCTTCCGCATCAACGAGCTCGCGAGCGGCCGCGTCCTCATTGACGGCGTCGACACGGCGCAGCTGGACTTGCCGACCCTGCGCGGCGCGCTCTCGATCATCACGCAGACGCCCGTGCTCTTCAAAGGCACGATCCGGAGCTACCTCGACCCGTTCGACGAGTACGCGGACGACCACCTCTGGCTCGCGCTGCGCAAGGCCGGACTGTCGGAGAAAGTCGCCGCGATGGACGGCCTCCTCTACGCCGTGCTCGAAGAGAACGGCGAGAACGTGAGCGTCGGCGAGCGGCAGATGCTCTGTATGGCGCGCGCGCTGCTCTCGCAGTCCCGCGTCGTCGTGATGGACGAAGCCACGGCTGCGATCGACCACGAGACGGACCGGACGCTCCAGCACGTGATCCGCGAAGAGTTCCAGCGCGCGACGGTCATTACGATCGCCCATCGCCTCGACACGGTGCTCGACGCGGACCGGATCCTCGTCTTGGATGCTGGTCGCGTCGCCGAGTTTGACGCGCCGCACGTGCTCCTGGCGCAGGGACAGGGCTTGCTCTACGACCTCGCAAAGGAGGGCGGGTACCTCGATCGACTCCCGGACGCAGCGCCGACCGCGTCGAGTGCGAACTGAGTGTGCATGTGAGAGAGGCGGGCAGTCAGTCTGTGCGTCCGTCAGCGAGGCGTGACTAGGCTCTAAGGCACAATCGTCCAGTCAAAGCGCCTTCGAGTTGGTTGGCGGTTGCTATAGTTAGGAGGCGCGGTGGTGTTTCAGTGGTGCGAGTCGCCACTCTGCTGCTGCTGGCGAGAGAGCGAGAGAGGTCGAGGTCGAGGCAAGTGCGCTGGATGGGGAACCGACCGTCCGTGGCGCTGCGCAAGCGCTCGAAGGAGCAAAAGCCTGCGGCGGCAGCGCTGCCACTGGACGCGCCGTCGGCGTCGGCGTCGGCGATTGGCGTGAACCAGCAGCACAGCAGCGCTGCGGAAGTGCGAGCGCACGTGGCGCAAGCGGAGACGCTACAGACGCAGCAGCAGCACGAAGAGATCGCAGACGAACAGGCTGCAGCCGCAGCGACGCCCAGCGACAATCAGAACGAAGACAGCGACGGTGCGAGCGACAACGAAGGCGACGCAGAGGAAGAAGCGGAGGAGGAGGAGGACCCGCTGCGGTTCTTCCGACGCCTCTCGAGTCTCTCGAACGGCGAGTCGGAAGGCGAGCGCGAGTCGCAGGACCTGTTCATGGGCTACACGCAGGCGCTGCTGCTGAAAGAGCGCGGCGACTACGCCGCTGCGAGGTGCGTTCAGTCGCCTCTCAAGTACTGACACGACACATAGCGCGTCACGGATCGCTCACGATGCGTGGCTTGGGAACGCACGAGCAGCACGCTCTTGCGCCTCGTGCGCAACTTCAAGAGCCTCGAGATCGAAGCGCAGCACCACTTGGCGCAGTGTCTGCTCCTGCTCGACCCAGAGCTCGGGTGCTTTGGCGACGAGATCGTCGAGTGCCTCGAGCACGTGGTGAGCGCCGAGAGCTCGGATCTGACAGACGACAGCGCTTTCCAGCAGATGCAGCGCGAGAGCACAGTACGACGTGGTGGCGGCGGTGATCTCTCTGAGCGGTTGTGCCCATGTGCCGCTCACGCTTTGCTGTGACTTGGGCTGCTCCTACTAGGAGCTGCTAGCGCACGTGCTCGTGTCGCAAGGATACGCCGAGCGCGCACGAGAGCTACTGGCAGTGAGCGCGCAGAGTAACCAGTACGAGGACCAAGCGAGCATCGCCCACTTCCAGACAGCGATCTGCGAGCTGGCGCTTGGCGACGTGAGCGCAGCGCGCGAGCAGCTCGCAGGCGTCGACTGTTGCACATCATTGCCGCTCGCGCACGTGGACGCGCAGGCAGCTGAGCGCGCACTGGCAGACGCGATCTGGCAGCGGACGCGCTCGGGCTCCAGTGGACGTCCTGCAGCGTGAGTGTAGCCATGTTGCAGTGACTCGCTTTCAGTAGGACGATCTGGTAGTCGAATTATAACAGGTAAGTGCATAGAATAATTCGAATCTATCTTGCAAATCAAACCATCGACTGGAGTCGAGCAGAATGGAGGCGTGTCATGGCAGCGCTCTTGCTGCGGCGGCGGCGGCGGCTCCGATCGACGTGACAGACAGCGAAAGACATCAGCTGGAGCTAGAAGCGCCTGCGCTCGATGTTGTGCGCTTCGCAGCGTCCAAAGTGGCAGCAGTCATCGGACTGCACGAGTACGGCGACCCAGTCGAGGACTTTCTCGAGGTGCGAACGCCCTCGAGTGCTCGCGCCGCTCTTGCACTCACTGCTTATCGACCGTCTCTCTCTCTCTCTCTCTCTATGTTGCTCTGCACGCACATACTGCACTAGTACTTGTACCAGGACCGCGATGAGCTACTGCTCGCAGACGCGCAGAAGCTCCAGCTTGAGATCGTGTCGAAAGACGCCGAGCTCGATGCGCTCGTAACCAAGACTGGCGATGCCCTCGCACCGCAGCTCCGCGAGATCCTCGAGTGGACAGCTGTCCGCAGTGCATCGCCAACGCAGCTCAGCAAAGCCCGCGAGCTGCTCGCAAGCGTCGACTCGCTCCTCGCGACTGCGCAGAAGCAGCGCACACTCGGCGCTGAGGACGCTCAAGAGGCGAAGCGCCAGCTCCAGCAAAAGATCCACCAGAGCGTCGGCGTGCGCAACGAGGACGTCGCACTGCAGTCGTACGCGCAGCAGCACGGCTGCGACGTGCGCCTCACGAACGACCACTGGTACTTTCTCAAGCTTCCACCGCTGCCACCAGCGGCTCCGACTGCGACCGGCGACATCTTTGCAGCGCTCGACGCCCAGACCCAGCGCCTCGCAGTGCCCAAAGGCAAGCGCTTGAGCGCCACGGACGCCGCTCACGACGCCTCGCCGCGCTGCTACTTTTCGATCTGCGGCATGGTCGACGGCGTCGCGGACGTGCTCACGATCTCGAGCGACGACGACTGGACGCTCACGCCTGTCGTGGTCGAAGTGAAGAACCGCATGCGGGCGTTCCGCGACCCGCCGCCGCTCCACGACCAGATCCAAATGGCCGTGTACATGAAGATGCTTGCGCTCACACAAGGCGACCTCGTCCAGTGCCTCTACGCTGACGACCGCGCACACATCCACGTCTCGCGCATCGCGCTCAGTGCAGCGCCACTCTGCGGCACGAGCGGCGACCTCTGGACGCAAGTCGTGCTCCCGCGACTGTACGAGTACACGAGCGCACTCGAGCGCCTGCGCGCGAACGAGCTCTTGCGCCTCGCGTTCCTCAACGGCTCAGCGTCTGAGCGCCTCGCGATCCTGCGCCGCGAGTGCACGTTCCTGTGACAAGGCACTCAGCGCCATCCGTTGTGCATACGTTGGTTCGTTCACTGAGCCCAATGTCCTAGTTTGCTACCTGCGGCTCTCTGTCGCTGCGTCACATGACGGAGCAGTGACACCGAGCAGGTGCCGCTGCTGCACCTCGCTGCTTGGCTTTCTTCGCTTCCAGTGCGCGGTCCTCGGCTTCGATCGCATCGGCCATGGCTGTGCGTCCTTCGTCGTCGTCGTTGCCATTGCCACGCGCCGGCACCGTTGCGCGCACGACCTTGTCGCAGAACGCGAGCTCGGCGTCCGAGACCTGGAGCTTTGCGGCTGTGGCCGAGATGCGGTAGACGGCTTTGACGACGTTGTCGCCGTTCTGGGCCGAGACGAGAAAGCCGCCGTCGAGCTGCTGCGCGCGCACGAACGCGTCGTGCTTGTCTTTATGAACGACGCGGTGGGCGATGAGGTCGATCTTGTTCCCGACGAGGTACAGCTGCATCTTCGGCTGCTTGCTCGCGCTCGTGGCGTCTTCACGGACTGCGCTGCTCGACCGCGCGACGCGGACCCAGTCCTCGGCGTCGCTGAACGACTGCGCGTCCGTGACGTCGTAGCACACGAGCGCGACGTGGACGCCGTAGACGTACTTGCCGAGCATCTTGCTGCTGATCGTCTGGCCGCCAATGTCCCAGACCTGGAGCACCACGCGCTGATCGCGCGGGAACGCGAGCGTCTTCTCGTAGAAGTCCAAGCCGATCGTCTGCTTGTACACGCGCGCAAAGCCATCGGCGACGAAGCGCGCGATGAGACTCGACTTGCCCACGGACCCATTGCCGAGGACCACGAGCTTGATCGCAGGGTCGCCGCGGCTCTGCATCCCAGCGCGGCGTCGTGACTGCCTGGCGTCGCGACTGCAGTCGGTCGGCTGACGAGAGCGAGCGAGTGAGAGGCGAAACGACGCGCGCGTGTATTTCCGAGTCGCCACTGTGCGGCGTCCTCGTCGTGGCCAGCGACCTGGTCATGCACCTCACGACGCGTATCCCTCACTAGCTCCCGCTCACTCGCACGGACTGACAACTCGACTGCTGACGCTACTGCTACTGCTGCTGCGACCGCCTCTGTCGTCTCTGCTGCTCTGCTGCTACTGCTGCTGCTGGTGCCCAGCGACTGTCAGCGCTTCCGGCGCACTCGACAGCGCATCGGAAGGTCGCGTGAGGACGCACGTGCGGGCAGTCGCAGTCGCGCTAGTCGCTCACTAGTCCACGCGCTTGCACGCGTGCGCGCGCTTGTGACGCCAGCGCCTTGCGAGCGAGTGAACGAGCCTGCAGCGCACAGCCGAGCGGCGCCTCATCCGCTCTGGCTGTTGGCCGCTTTCGGCACAAACGCCTTCTTCTTCTGCAGTGGCACGAGAGAGAGAGAGAGCGTTAGAGGCTAGAGCAACACGCGTGACACGAGGCTCGTGTCGTACCCGTTCGCCGCCACTCGCTTTGCCACCGCCGCCGCTCTCGCTCTTCTTCCCACCCGCGTTGCCGCCTCCGCCGCCAGCTCGCGACTCGCGGCGGCGCTGGTTCTTGCCTTCGCCACCGCCACCACCACCTTCTCCACCTGCGGCGGCGGGCTTGGGGTCCTTTGGCGGACGCTCCGAGCCGCCGCGAGGCTTGCTGTTGCCGCCACGACCACGCGCCGCCTTGTCCTTGTCCTTCTCCTTCTTGCTCTTGTCGCGTGGTGCATCACTGGCAACAGCAGCGTTCGGCGGCGCAGATGCACGCGTTGGTGGTTCCGACGTGCCACTGCCCCCTCCCCCTGTCTTCGTCGCCTGTGGCTTTGGCGCCATGATGCGGACCATGCCAGGTGCCACAGCCTCTGGTGGCGACGTCTCGGTCTTTGAGGCAGTCGCACGCGTCGCACGCGCCTTTCGGGGCTTCGCCGCGTCTACAAGTAGCACAGACGATGGCGTGGGAGATGAGGGATGAGGACGAAGCCCAGCGAGAGAGAGAGAGGCTGGGGTCGCACCTGCGGCTGCCTCGGTGCCTTTGCGGCGGTCCTTCGACGCCTTCGTCTTCTCTTTCGCCTTCTCTTTCGCAGGCTTCTGCTGCAGATGATGAGAACGCCATCGTGAGGTTCCGGGCCAGCGGAGACAGTCGCACCGTAGACATACTCGGGACTGACGCACCTCCTTCTTGCGCGTCGCGCGCTTCGCATTCTTCTCGAACGCCTTGCCGCCTTTGCTCTGCCAGTTCGTCCGTCCGTCCGTCAATGAGTCAGTCGCACACACAGCGTCCTCGCGTCAGACCAGCCGCTACTCGGAGCTCTCGGAGCAGACCACACGGGCTACGCACCTTGCCGCTCTTGTCGCGACTGTGCACCTTGCGCTCGTTCATGTACTTGACGAGCGCTGCGACTGGCTTCTCGACCACCTCTGCGCCATCCGACGCGTCAGCGACAGCCTCGGCGCTCGGGAGCTTCTCCTTTGGCTTTGCGAGCTCTTCGAGGAACGCGAGGTACTCGGGGTCGCGCTCGATCGTGCCCATCTTGGCGTCTTTGCGCTGCTTCTCGCGCGGGATCTTCTGGAACGGCGCGAACTCGACCTCGAGCCGCACGGCGCCGTCTGCGCAGCCGAACGCCAGTGCGTCAGTCGATCGGTGCGAGACAGAAGCCATCGATCCACCAAGCAGACAGACACACACGCACCTTTGGTCTCGAGCGCGTGGCCGTGGAGCGCAGTGATGAGCTGCCGCGCGAGCTCGGCGTCCTTCTTCAGGTCGAGGTACATGCGACTGGTGCTCGCCTGCCGGTTGTTCCCACGCACTTTGCCAGGCACGAAGCGCCAGAGCGCGTCTGTTGGGACGCCGAGCGCTGCAACGAGCGCCCAGATCTCGTCCTGCGCAACTGTGTGCGGGATGTTGCGGACCACGATCTTGCGCACGACAGCGTGCGCCGTGCGCGGCGGACGCGCGTTCGCTGACGCACGCGAGTTCGCACTGCTAGCGTTCGCAGCTCCCGCGTTGCTATTGCTATGGCTGTTACTGCCGCCCTTGCGCTTGCCTTTGGCGTCGTGCTTGCTCTTGCCGCCGCCAGTGGCACCAGGTGTGGCGTTGCGCGCATGGGGTGGCGCCGCATCACCTGTCACTGCTGCTGTAGCAGTAGAGCTACTGCTGGTGCTGTTGTTGGTGCCGCCTGAACGCTCTGGCGCTGCGCCTCGACCACGGCCACGACCGCGCCCACTACTGCCGCTTTTGCCGCCGCCACCGCGACGACCAGACGGCGCTCCGACGCCTGCAGCTGTGCTCATGCTCGTTGTGATCGATCTCCTCGAGTCGATCAATCGCCACTTGGTGTAGAGTGGTGCTAGTGACAGAAATGAGGTAGGCACCATTCCAACTGTACCGTTATGAGCGGTACAGTGTACCAATATCCAGGGTGTCAAAAATGTAGCCATGTTAGAGCGACGCCTCCGACTCTGCGCGCAAGTTCGCGTGGAGGAAGAGCGTGTCGGCGGTCGTCTTGCGCGCGCGCTCTCGGCTGTCGCTACTGCTATCGCTGCTGTTGCTGCGTTCGACTGCGTCGCGCCAGAGCTCGACTGGGACTTGGCGCTCAAGCGGTGAACTACTCGCTGGACTCGACGCAACAGTCCCGAGCCACATGCGCGCGAGCGGCGCCAAGAACGGATACCGCTCGCGGTTCGCGCGCCACCACTGCAGCGGATCAGCGATCCGCGTCTTGCGCGCCTGGTGCTCGCTCACGTACAGCTGCACTTCGTTCGCGACGTAGAGCTTTGTCTGCGCGAGCTCTGCGTCACGCGACAGCGTCTCGGGCGACGACGCGGCGCCGTCTTCGTCGTCGTCGTACAGCAGCCGGTGCATCAGACCTTGCGTCGCAGTCGCAGGAGCGCGCGCGCTAGAGCTGCTGTCGAGCAGGTCGCTATCAAACGCGCTCGTCAAGCCGCTGAGCGCCTCCGTCGATGCGACGGCGGGCGGGAGCTGCTGCTCGGCGAGCGCCATGGCGCGCTCAGTGAGCGAGCGCTTGCACGTCTCGCGCGCGTCGTCGTCTGCCACGTGGCGCAAGCGGCCGTAGCGCGGGTCCAGCGCTGCGCACCAGTCGAATGCGGCGCAGAGCGCGTCGTACTCGTGCGCAAACGCGCGCAGCACGCGCTGCCGGAACGTCTCGAGCTGCGCGACCGCGTTGTCCAGAGCAGCATCTTCGTCGCTGGCGCTGGCTGCTGTGCGGTACTGGAGCACGAGGTCAGCGAAGAGGTCGTCGCGCGCGAGCTGCTGCCTCACGACTGCGAGGCACGGGAGAATGAGCGGCAGCGAGCACGCGCGCTCGCCTGCGACGACGTTCGCGAGCTCGTTGAACGGCTGGAGCACAAGCACGAGCGCCTCTGCGACAAACCACAAGTGCGACGGCGGCGGCGTCAGTGCCGGCGCACCGTCTGCGAGCGCTTTGCGACCGTCTGGCGACGCACCAAAGGCGACGAGACGGTCGAGCGACGCAGTGCAGCGCACGACGTGCACGAGGAAGGCGTAGATGCTCGTCCACGACCGCGGGTCCTTGAGCACGAGGCGCTCTGTGTCTGCGACAGCGCTGCAGAGCTCTAGGACCTTGTTGCTTGCCGCCGCACTCGCTCGCAGCGTCTGAGCAAACGCCTGGAGCTCTGCAAGAGTCGTCGAGAGGATCGACGGCGCGTCTTTGAGCGCGTCCGACGCACGAAGCACCGCTGGGTCCGTGGCGCCACGCGCTTCGGCACTCAGCTGTCGAGCGCTCTGCGATAGCACCTGCTCGAGCACGACGCGAACGTCCGAGACGCTCGGGAGCTCGAGTGCGCGGCCAGCGCTCGTGAGACGCGCGTCGTCGCCGCTCACGAGCAGCGCGAGCGCTTGCTTCTGCACACCCCAGTCCCGCACCACGGCGCTCAAGTGCGCAGCAAATGTCGCGGCGTCGTCGTCAGGTCGTAGCGGCAGCACGTCGAGCGTCCATGTGATCGGCACAAAGTCCGCAGTGAGGCCGTGGCACGTGAGCGCGACGAACGCCTCGCGCTCTCCTGTCGCCGCATCTGGTGGCGCCACGTGCCAGCGCTCGAGCGAGAGCGCGCAGTCTCCGAGCTCGCGCTTCGCGCGCTGCTTGAGCTCGAACCTGGCGCTCTCGACCAGGAGCTCCCGTCGGTGGCGCACTGCCGCGCGGTCCGGCACCACAAAGCTCTGCGCGCCGCCGCCGCTCACGTACGCGACAAAGTCCGCAAAGCCAGCGTCTTCGACGACCGACGGTGCGCGGAGGCTGCGGCAGAGCCACTTGACGAGCAGATCGCTCGCGTGGCGCTGCTCGAACGCGCCAACGGTGCTCGTCCGGACCTTCTTGTGGCCGCTGCTGCTGCGGTGGGCGAGCGCGCGAGCTAGTGTCTCTTTCGAAGCAGCAGCAGCGCCGCTCTGGGGCCTGTCGCTCGCAGGCGAGCTCGGAGGGACGTCGAGCGCGTCGGGCAGCGGCCGCTTGTCAGCAGCGCGCTCGAGCGCTTTGCTCAGTGCACTGCTGCTGCTACTGCTGCTGCTGCTGCTAGTACTGCTGCCGCTTTTTTTTGCCATGTCGTCTGCCCGCGCTTGGTGCCGCAGCAGCTCGCTCTTGTGGAAGCGCTCCATGTGCCGTCGCACCGAGTTGCTCGAGCCTTTGAGGAAGCGGAACATCTTTTCGCACTTGAGGCAGAACGCGTCGCTCGCATCTTGGCTGAGCCAGTGCGTCTGACCCGCAGGCAGCGCGTCTGCGTGCGCCGGCGCCACGAGCTTGATGAACTGCCAGTACTCGCCTCGGCGCACGCGCGGACAGTCGAAGAGCGTCAAGTCGCCGTGCGCAACGCCATTGCTCATCCTGCGCTGTTGTTTTTGTGGGCGTGAATCAACAATGCGGGAACGAGCGGTTGGCATTCTAAATAGGCAGTTGGAGCCATTTTGTGCTCAATTGGCCGATTGCAAACGGAAGCTGCTCGCGAGAGCTCGATGCTCCTGGCCTTACGGTGCTAGCGATGCGAACGTGACGCCAGTGGACGCGATCACCGGTCGCTGCGCTGCGTCCGCAAAGACGTCCGCTAGCGCCACGTACTCGCTTGCGCCGTCGCCGTTGCACCACGTGCACTGCCAGTGGTGCGTCGCGTGCGTCGCGTTCGTGAACTCGCCGCGCGGAAAGCGCTCGAGCCACGCGCACGCGTCGCGCGCCGCAGCATCTTGTCGCGTGTGGCACGCGCGCTCGAGCGCCCCAAGGTTCCAGTACGCGACCTCGGGGTACAGCGACTCGGGCGGCAGGAGCGTCGCCGTGTGGCGCCGCGTAGTCGCAAAGTGCCGGAAGAACGTCTCGTTGAGGACGCGCGGGCCCGTGAGCGTCACGGGGTCGCGGTCGCTCGTGAGCGCAAACTTGCTCGCGATCGCGTCGAGCAGCGCGAGCCAGAACGGGTGGCCCGGCGCAGACGCGAGCAGCGCGTTGCACAGCGAGACCGAGTCGCTACGCTCGAGCAGCACCGTGTGCGCGCGCGGCTCGGAGCTCAGAAACAGCTCGTGACTGCGCACGAGCGCGTCGAACGGCCGCACGCACTCAAAGTCCACGTCTGCGTAGACGCCGCCGACGCGGTGGAGCAACGCGTAGCGCGCCATGTCGGCGAGTCCGATCTTCCCGACGCCTTTCGCGACGTGCAGGTACTGCGGATAGAGCGTCTCAAAGAGCGCGAGGTTGTCGACGTCGGTCCAAAAGACGTACGTCCACGTCGGGTGCTGCGCCGTCCAGCTCTGCATCCACGGCGCAAAGCGCGCGGGGATCGCATCGCGGCTCTTCCACGACTGGTGGAGGATGCGTGGGATGCCAACTGCCTCGGAGGCTGAACCATGTGAGGCTGCTACGCGCTCGCGGTCGTCGCTACTGCTGTTCGGCGCAGTAGCAGCAGCAGACGACGCGCTGACTGCCGCTGAGCGCTTCAATCGCGGCGCGCGGGTCGTCGTCACTGCTGCGCGGTACGAGATCGCGCCGGCACTCAGCAATGACGCAGCAACGAGCAGTCCGAGCAGCAGTCGCAGCTGCGGCGCGAGCGTCCGAGACCTCGCATGGATGCTGCGACGACTGCCGCTGCTGCTGCTTGGATGGTGTTGCATTTGCATGTGATCGCCATTTACTTTGGTTCAGTATGCCATGCCTACTCATAAATGATTCGAGCTTGCAGTCAGGAACCGCGTGTCGCTTCACCTCAATCACTGGATTTAAGTATGCATGCCGTGTTCAAAAGAGATTCTACGACATCTTGGTCGGCGAGAGATTGAACTCTTCGAGGCGCCGGATCATCGGCATGCCACCGTCGCCTTCGAAGCTCGTGTTCGTGATCTCGATGCGCTCGCGCATCTTGTCGAGCGTCTCTTTGAGCATTTCGCCGAACTCCTGCGCCATCTCCTCCATCTTGGCCTTCAGCTCCTGGATCTCGACGTTCTTCGCTGCGATCACGCGGTCCTTCTCGCGCTTCATCTCCTCAAAGTCCACGCGCGCGAGCTCTGGTCGTGCACGTCAGAGCAGAGCTCCACGTCCGAGAGCAGTCGACAAGCGAGTGAGAAGGCTAGCAGCTACGCCAGGGAGCGCCGGTCCCGCAACAGACGCACCGAGCTGGTCGCGCAGATCCGTGTTGCTGTTCTCGAGCGCATTCACGCGGTTCAGCAGCTCCTCCTGCATGCTCTTGTACTGCCGCGTCATGTCCTGCGTGATGCCGAACGTCTCCACGCGCTCGCGCTCAAAGTCGCGCTGCAAGTCCGATACGCGGTCCTGGAGCTCGCGCTTCGACTCCATCGCCTTCACCGCGAGCTCGTGGCGCTCCGCGAGCTGCATCTGGAGCGACCGGTTCGCGGACAGGAACAGCTTCGCCTGCTCCTCGGGCGTGAGGACGCCGCCGTTCGCAGCGCCATCGTCTAGCGACACAAGGCGTTCCGTCAGCACCTGCGACTGCGTGCACAAGCACACGCAAGCGCACCTTTCTTCTCCTTGCCGCCCTTCTTCCCCTTCTTCTCCTTCTTTGGCCCCATGCTGCTGCTGCCGCACGTCGCGTCAAGAGGCGACTGGCCGAAGGAGGCGCTTTGGTCGTATACTGTAGCCAAGTGCTCGCGCTCGCCTTCTCACAGCGCGCGCAGCACCAAGAGGCGAAGGAGACGCGAGTGCGGCCATCGCTCCCTCGCGCTGCCTCGCAGCGTCGGCCCACGGCGACACCATGAACCAGCAGCAGCAGCACGAGACCGACAGCCAGAGACGCGCGCTCTCGTACACGTTCGCTCATAACATATCGCCAGTGGCCTCCTCCTACACGCCGGTCGCCTACGACGACGTCGTCTGCGGATCGCGCTTGGACTTGATCTGGCGCTTGGGCTTGCCGAGCTCGCACTGGTTCACTTGCTTCGCGAAGCGCAGGGAGCAGAGGCTCTCGCTCGCGGACTCGAGCGTCGGCGACAGGTTCACCATCATGAGCGTCTTGCCGTCGCCCGAGAGACTCGACTGGAGCAAGTACGTGAGCTTTGAGTTGCGGAACGGGATCTGCCGAGAGAGCGAGAGAGCGAGAGAGTCAGCCACACACAACGCCAGCACGTGCGCCAAGCCGCAAGCCGGCGGCGCCACAGAGACGCGCGAGGGAGACGTACGTGCGACGACTTGTTTCCGATCGCAGTGAAGACGTCGGCGAGGCAGCTGAGGCTCTTGTTGATCGCCTGCGTCTCCTTGAGGCGGTCGCCGGAGACGTTCGACCGCGACGCGCGCTCGCTGCCAGCGAGGTCGACGAGGTTGAGCTTGCCGTCGAGCGACACGCCCTCGGCGTCGTTCACGCCCTGGAGGTGGAGCGTGAACACGCTGTGCGACCGCGACGACTGCGCGTTCATGTCTGTGCACGCGACGCTGCGCGCACGGCTCGCGCGCTCCATCAGCGCCTCGACCTGCTCCATCGCGCGCACGTCCACGAGCGTGAGGTCCGGCACGTACACGCCGCCCTTGGCGTCTTTCTTGATCGCGAGCTTCGTCTCGGTCTGCTGCTCCTTGGTCGCGAGCAAGTCCTTGAGCGCTTCGTTGTAGATCTCGAGGAACGAGACTTGGACCGAGTAGCGCCAGCCCTGGAGCTCCAGGCGCGCGCACTCGCTCAGTACTTTCTCGATCGAGCGCGGGATGATCCCGCGCATCTGCCCATTCCCACTCCCTTGCATCTGCACACAGCGTCCAGTCCGCCCGTCAGTCCTCCGCACAGCATGCCTCCGCATCCGAGCCAGCCAGTCAGCGACGCAGGTGGTCGCACCGTGTGCGTCTTGCCAGACCCCGTCTGGCCGTACGAAAAGAGGCAGACGTGGTAGCCATCGAGCGACGACTGGACGAACTCGGCCACTTCGTCAAAGACCGCGTCTTGGCCCATCGATGGCGCAAAGACCTTGTCGAACGAGAACGCGTACGTCTCGGGCTCCGACGCCGACGCGCCTGCTTTGCTCGGGCGCTTGAGCTTCATCGTCTGGCCGTCGTACTCGCACGAGATCGCAGGCACGAGCACGTCGGGACGCGTCTCGCTCCCGCTTCGGTCCGACGGCAGGAACGGCCGCGTCCGAGCGAACACGCGCACGTTCCCGCGCAGCTCCTACTCACGCACCAGTCAGTGCTCGGCGACCGCCAGTCTCCCAGCAGCGCTAGACAGACAGACACCAGCGCACCTGAATCGTGTTGTGCATCGTGCGGCGCAGCTTGTCGCCGGCTTTGACCTTCTCCTGCAGCTCTTCGATCAGTCGGTCCTTCTGCGCCACAGTCTGCGTGCCCTGGTGCGACAGCTCCTTGAGCCGCAGCCGCAGCACTTCGGCCTCGCGCTTGACTGTGCAGAGCTCCTCGAGGTCGCCGTCGCGCGCACTCGACACGCGCTCGCGCAGCGTCTGGACCTCGCTCTCGAGACTCACGCGCGCTTCCTGGAGCTGCTCGACCTCGCGCTGGAAGCCCGCGCGCTCGCGTGCAAACGCGGCCTCAAGCTCCACGGCGCGCGCGCTCGAGTCCTTCTTGCTCTCGGCGGCGCTCTGCTGCAGCCGCAGCATCTCGGACCGAATCGCCTCCATCTGCGCGTTCACGGCCACGTGCTCGTTCCGGAGCTCGCGCGCCTGGCTCTCGAGCATCTCGCACACGCCGACCTTGACGCTCAGCTGCCGCGCGCTCTCCTGCGCCTCGGTCTCGAGCGCTTTCATGCGCGTCTGTGCGTCGCGCGCCTGCTGCTCCGCGAGCTCCTTGCTCCCAGCGTTGGCCTGTCCGAGTCACGCTCATAGGTTAGGACCTTCACGCGCTGCCGCGCACAGCTGAGACCACGCAACCGATCGATCGACGCACCTCGAGCTGGCTCTTGAGCTCGCGGAGCGCGCCGGCGTGCTCGACGTCCGAGCGCTCCAAGTCGCGCACCGTGCGCTGGAGCGTGTCGATCTTGTCCATGAGCTCGCGCTTCTCGGCCTCGAGCTTCGTGTTGGCGGACGCCGTGAACTTCTGGATCTCGGTCATCGTCGTGAGCATCTTCATGATCTCGTCCTCCTTCTGCTTGAGCTTGCTCTTGAGCTCGCTCGCCTCGCTCTGCGTCGCGCCGCACCGGAGCTCGAGCGACTGGTGCTGCGCCTCGAGCGTGCACTTTTCGAGCTCCAGGTGCGACCGCCGCTCGCGCTCCTGCTTGAGCTCGTTCTCGCAGTCGCGCGCGCGGTCCTTCAGGTGCGCCGTCTCCTTGTTCGCCGCCGCGAGCTCCTCGCGCACCGCGGTTAGCGTCGTCTGCAGGCGCTCGATCTCGCTGCTCTTGCTACGATTCGGACCAGAGATGTCAACAGAGAGAGAGAGAGGCTGTAGGCATGAGCGAGCTGCCGACGACAGACACTCGCACTGCCAGTAGCCACTGGAGAGAGACGCACGCACCGCTTCTCCTCCTCCGAGTCCTTGTGCTCGTAGAAGTGCTGCAGCTCCTTCTTCTTCTCCTCGTAAAGCTGCACGCGGTCCGTGAGCGTCGCCTGATGCGCCTTGAGCTCGAGCGTGAGCTGGTCGTTCTGCTTCTGCGCCAGTTGGAGCTCCGTCTGCAGATGTGCGACGCGCTCTTCGAGCTGAAGCAGAGCCTTCGACGACTGCTCCTCGGACGCAGCAAGTCGCGCAGTCTCGTTCCGCAGCGTCGCGTTCTCGTGCCGCAGCGCGTCGTTGTCGCTCGTTGCGCGTGCGAGCTCGTCGTGGACCTGCGACGTGACCTGCGCTTTGCTCTTGAGCGACAGCTCCAAGACTGCGAGGCGGCGCTCGAGCACGGCGCGCTCCGACTGGATCTTGTCGTCAAGCGCCGCCGCGTCAGCGTCAAACGTCCGGATCTGCACAGCCACACACGCACACGTGAGTCAGAGCCAGACACGACCGGACGCTGAGCCGTCACTAGGACGCACCGCATCGCTGGCGCTGCGGACCGCCGCCTTGAGCTGCCGGATGTACGCCACGTGCTCGTCCTGTCGCGCCTTCGCGTTGAACTTGCTCGCCTTCGAGCGGAACTTGAGCAGCTCGTCGAGTGCCTCAGTGCTCGTGGCTCCGAACGCCGAGACGAACGCGTCGCGCACGCGCGTCGTGTGCAGCGGCGGCGCAGTCGGCAATTCGCTTGCGGTGGCTTCACCTGATGCAGTGCGGGGCGACCGCTTTGTCAATCGGAGCGTCGGCGCCGGTAACGCCGAAGTCATCGCGAGCGCCGGCCGTTTGCTCAGCAACGACGCGCTCGACACTGCTTTCTGCTTCAGCGTCAGTCGACCGCTGGACCGAGGCGCTGGGACGTGCTCCTCTGGCTCGAGAGCTGCTACCTGAAGCTGCTGGTTCGACCCGCGGCGCGTGATCGGCGGACGCGCCAGCGCCTTCTCGGAGCCCGTGAGCTGGCCGCGGCCGCGCAAGACCTGCAGGAGGCAGTCCACGCGCCACATCTGAGCTCTTTCCACAGATCTGCAGCGCTCGGTCTCTACACACGCACCTCATTCGCTGCAGTCGTTTGCTTCACAAGCGTCGTCGCTCTCAGTGCGTCATGCTCGCTCTGGTTGCTCCCAGCCACTGCGCCACAACTTGTACTCGTCGCTGCTGCTGCTGCTGCTGCAGGTGGCTCGGTCGCGAGCGCCGCTGCGAGCGGCTTCTTGAGCGGTGTCGACGCTTTAAAGCCAAAGCGCGAGAGCCCAGGCGGCGGCGGCGGCGCGAGTTGCGCTGCTGCGCCAGGCGCACTCGAGCTCTGCTGAGCGCCATGACCTGCGGCGGTCGCCATCCTCTTGGCCGGCGGCAAGTTGTGCTCTGCTGTCTGCACAAGAGCACCGCTACTGCTGCTGCGAGAGCTATATACGTCGTCGCCATCGTTGCCTTTCTTGCGTTTCGCGCCTACCTCGCTCGACGCCATTTTCGTATTTCGAGTTGTCATGGTTCACACAGACGCAGTCGTTCCAGCAGCAGAACGCAAAACGTGAGCGAGAGGAAAACGAGGGAGTCATCACTACCTCGTTTTTCTCTCGCTCGCAAATTTGACTGCTTTGGTTTGCATTTCGAGTTTAAACCAAAAAGTTGGTCAGTTGGTCAGACGTGACTATATTGTACAAATAGAATATAGTAATTATACAAATAGACTCAATACGTGTCTACATTGCGATATTCGAGATACTTACACGCCAAGTTGTTGGCACCAATATTTTCGAAAATTACAAAATTACGCCAGATATTATTGTGGAAGTATATTTTGTTCGTTCGTGCGATATATTTTGCGGTACAAAATGGCTGACATTAGACTAAACGACTCCGAAACATCAACTAATCGAATGATATTCTACTCCAACGCAAGGTTTCCTATTGCTATGTCCACAACTAAACCGGGACTAAACAGGGACAAATCGAGTCACTTTTCTTTCTAGTGAAAAAGAGGAGTACAATACGATTCCCATAACGACTTCGGCGCACATCCATTCCTCAAACGTGACTGTGTCAAATGAACAAGGACGAAAATGATTAGTTACAAAGGTAGTGGTCAAATGATTGAGTGAAGTACGAATTTCAAAATACTAACTGTTCTGGACAACTGATTGAATTGATGACAAACTAATAGTTGACAAATGCATTCTAGGCAACGAATAGTTGACAAAATGCATTCTAGACAATGAATAGCTGACAAATGGATTATAGACAACGAATAATTGACATATGTCATCTATTGCTCTCGAGTGTATTTTAGACAATGATTAGCTGACAAATTCATCTAGACAACGAATAATTGACATGTGCACTGACATCAATTTGCTCTACGCATTTATATATATAGGAAGTCAACGCATTTTGACTCGGATTTTCCAAGGATGAAAGAAAGCATAACCTCAATAATTTACATTATATAATAGACATGTACTTTCATTCGAAAGAAACTCGTGGCCTCGGTTCCACGATCGGCACGGTCGTTCGAGTTGTGTCTGGCGCGCACGCTGCACCTGCCGCGCTGGCTTCCATCGCCGCGGCCGTCGCGTCGTCTGACGCCACTGTTGCTGGCCGCACCACTGCAGCAGTTGCAGTGTCAGCTGCAGTCTCTTGGCATGTCGCCAGCGCTGCCGCCGTTGCGCCGCGCTCGGCCATGCCGCTTCTCTTTGCTTTGCTTTTGTTTGACGGTTGCGAGCGTGCTCGCAATCTTTTGTGGGGTGGTGTAATGGGGTCACCTCGCACTGCCTGCTAGGTACGACTAGCGAACCCCACTCCTGCATATTCCATTTGGGAGGTGCGACTTTAGCGAGGTTCCCCTTTATAGAGGCCACTCCCTATTAGCGCGCCCTGCATTTGAGTTGTCTGGTGGTGACTATGAGAACTCGTTTGGCTCGGATTTGCTGTTTGAGCGAAACGGAGTCACACCGATTTTGAAAGGGTTTGAAAAGGTATTTGAGATGTATTATTTTCTGCGTATTTGTCACGTATATCAGTACGTGGATTTGACTTGACTTCACTATTGCACATTTTTGACCCGAAAATTCGATTTGACGCTTATATAGATCGGATAGTTTTGAAACATGTTCATCCGTAGTGTGCGTGTCACACACATTTGTAAACAACATTCTCAAGTATAATCTATCCTCCTATACACACACATTTGTATTCTATCCTTCTATACGAATAGTATATGCTCCTGTACACTATACACACATCCACTTATACACTATACACACATCGACCTATACACTATACGCACATCCTCCTATACACTGTACATAGTAGAATACGCTGAACTCCGCTCCTACAATAGCTCGACGTCTTTCTCGTCGTTCGAGTGTCCTCGCAGCCCGACGCCATTCTTGTCGAGAGTCGAGAGCGGAGCCTTGTTAGCGCGCGTTGAGTATGGTGCGGAGCTGGAAAACGACCGGTAGTGCGAAAAGCGAGGCTGAGCCACAACAAGCTTGCGTCCACTATGAAACGGAGTCGTGAATGTAAACGATGATAGTGAAATAAAGTGATCAATCAGACGTCTACTATTGCACACTGCCTCTTGTACGTGATGTTTGTATGCATGTGGCGATTCGATATATGCCACTTTCCCACTCACTTAATGTATGCATGTAAGCGATTGGACTCTGAATTGTTGATAATTGACTGTGATTTGTTGCTTCGAAGCGAAGAAATGTAAATAGATTGCAAATCCCCAAAAATTCCACATTGTACTTTGAATGTGGTGTGCAACGTTGATAGTGCGCTAGAGAAGCGCAAGAGAGAACGAGCGAGAGTACAGCGTGGCATTTTACAGCAAATGCACCAGTTAGACGGTATTATTATTAGAATTACATAGAGGTGGTCCACATTTATACACATAGAGGTCACGTCACCCTCAAAACGGTCTATTTAGTGACTTAGTGGCATTGTGTTTCTGACAATTAATGCAACAGCTGTGGCCTGTATAGCTTATACAGTGGGGCGACTGATGGTTTGCGCACAGGATCCCGCACACATGTGCTCGGCTTTGGCCCGTCGATATGGGTAAAAGTCTTGTCCTGTGAGAATTTACTTGGACCGGTGACAAGTGACCTAGGACGAAAACGATTAATTTCAAAGGTCGACTACGAATGAGTCGATGAAATACGATTTTCAAAATACTTCCTGTTCTAGACAAGTGAATGAATTGACGACAAATGAATAGTTGACAAATGAATAGTTTGACGAATGCATCGAGACAATGAATAGATGACAACTTCATTTTATACAGTGAATAGTCGACAAGTGTATTCTAGACAATGAATAGAGGACAACTTCATTTTATACATTAAATAGTCGACAAGTGTATTCTAGACAATGAATAGTTTACATGTGCATTCTATTGTTGTCAAATCCAAAGTAATCTAAATAGCGATAACTCAGAGGATGCAAAAATCTATTTTGTACTGAGAATGTATTATTGCAATTTCAGTAGATGTCAGGTGAGACGGTTAAGTACGAATTATATCTTCCAATACACACATTCGAAGTGCGCTCCAGAGCACAGCTTTCAGTGAGGTGTTCGACGAGATACTGACAGACACGGCGCGCCGGCAGTCGTCAATAAGTTGGAGTGCACGACGCGCGTCGTTTCTTGCGCTGTTCATGATCGCCGGCAGGACGTGGCTGTCAAAGTTGCACGAGCTCTGAGGACTCGCCCCGAAGTTTAACCGTAACGTCGACGTCTTCGGGGGTGGACATGCGCTTGGCGCGAGCGCAGTCAACGCACGCAAATCGAACACTCGAGAACTCGACGTTGACGCTTTTGAGCGAGGCGATAGCATTGACAAAGCGCACGCCGTCGTGTGCCGGTGTCATTACACACGTGGACGCCGCATTGCTGAGAAACGTCGCGCACACGACGTGAGCATCGTCGACGGCACAGATTCGTGCGTCGCCGAGTAAAAAGTGCGCGCCGATGAGCATCACGAGCGTCCCACCGTGCGTCATGCCAATGCTCGGGTGCAGGTTCTTGAGCTCGAGCTGCTCATGGTATCGATACAGAATCGACGCGACGACAGCCACGGTCGGGTTGCGAGCACGGCAATATCGATCGTACTGACACGCTGAGCGTCAGCCCATGGTCGAGACAGACACTGCAGTGCACCAGCTTCCAGTTTAGCGGATGTGATCTCGGAGCAGGATACACCGTCTAGTGTATAGAATCGGCACTGCATCGCGTCGCTCGAGACAGTGTCGAGTGCCAGACCTTTGGGAGACAATGGCGTTCCAACAACGACTGATCCGAGCGTCGGGCGGAGTCGCGGCCGCGGCCGCGTTCGCTGCCAATCGCACTGGTGCAACTGCATCTCTCATCGCCACGTCAAGGTCCACGAGGCCGACAGCAGCGCTCGAATCTGTCGCTTGCCACGCGCTGCACTGGATCTCGGATGTTTCCCCGAGCCGCAGAGGCGGAGATGTACTCTACGCGCAGTATCGTGTCGTCGATATGCACCGAAGAGTGCTCGCATTGCGAGATGCTCGGTCACGCAGCGTGATGTGCGAGGTTGCCGACGCACTGATTGTCAGCCGATCGAACGACAGCACTACTGGACGCGCGATGAACTGGGACACCAATACATCATCCGTGTAGTCGAGGGAGCTGTTCGTGACGTACACGTTCACAACGCCAGCCGCGTGACTTGGTGCGATGCACGTTACTTCTATCTCGGCGATCCGCGCAGTAGCCACAAGTTCTTTTGCGCCAAAGCGACAGTGTAGCGCGGGACCGCGGACAAAGTCACATCTGGTGATGCGCACCTGGAACAACCCGCCTCAAGGCCAACTGCGGGGCTGATTGCTGTGATCACAGACAGGTTCGCGTAGTGGAAAGTGAGCTCGGACGTCGTCGACGATGGCATCCCAGACTCGTGAGGCGAGAACAGCACCTTGCGCAATGGCTTTGCGGGCGTGACGCAAAAGAGCTGTGACTCCGACACGAACTCAGTAGACGCCACGTCACTGGGTCATTTGCTGGTGCAATCGAGGGCACGTAGAGCCGTGACTCGTAACGAATCACGAGGTGTCGAGACGATCGCGGGAGCTGGTTGTCGACCGTGGCGTCGAGACGCACTTGGCCGCGACCGAATGCTGGTGCCATGCACTTGATCGAAGTCTAGCATGGGTTTCACTATCACTGCGCGGTTGAACCGGTACGCAAGTGGCGAGGCGTTGAAGAAGCCCTCACAACGCACTGCCACGCGTGTGCTCTCGAGCTTGTACCCTGAGCTTGGCACCAAGCACTTTGCGACTGGGAAGAGCTGGAACTGGAACAACGCAAACGTCGCGGCGCACTGGTGCGCACCAACGCACACGAACAGTTGGACGCGCTCGATGCGATGTGCCGGCGCGACGCACGTGAGCAAACTGGAGCTGATTCGAGTCGCAGAGACACGATGCGTGCTCGACCTGAACTGACACGTCAGCTAATTGCTGACAAAGAAGTATCGTCCAAAGACGCGACCCAGTGAACCTCGGGTCTCGAAGCCCGGCGCCTGGAGACGCGTGTGTGATCGCAAGCAGTCGGCGGTACTGGAACGGAGCAGTAAGACGCACTGTGTCGTGGGCTCGCTTCGCGGATCTGGGCGTTGAGGCGGAGTCTGTGGAGCTAGTGCGCAATCGCTCGCGCACGATCGGCGCTGCACATGATCGCACTGCAGACACGCTTGAGCTCGTTGCTTTCACTCACACTCTGGTTCAGCTCCACAAAGTGGCAAACCAGCTGGACGTGCGGCTTGGCGGTTCTGCTCATGATCGCAATGCTCGTTGTCTCGCCAAGGAGGCCGACCGACGGCTCAAAGTACTGGATGACAGGAGGGCTGACGACACTGAGCGTCACGCTGTCGTTCGCGAAGTCTTGACCGTTCGTCGAGATCTGGACGCGCACAGATCCAGGTCGCTGCGAACGTGCGTCGCACGCAGCTCGTCCAAATGAGTGGTCGAAGCGAACCAAGGTGACCACATCGCCGTTGAAGCGGCAGCGAAACAGCGGCGAGTCGACGAAGCCCACGCCTGTGAGCGCGGCCGCTGTGCTCTGACCTTCGAGCACGACCTGCGGCTCGATTGGCAGCAGTCGTGACAGCACTGCGTTTCACACATGACCGACCAGTGCAAGTGTGAGTGAGTACAGAGCAAACACGCTTCGTCCTCCGGCGACAGTACGACTTGGATGACGCACCCGTGACGTTGCACACGACAAGCTGCTCGACGTTGTCTCATGGAGCTTGACACGAACGCGAACAGGTCCAGGCGGCAACAGCGGCGGGTCGCACACGATGGCGATGTCTGCGACGAGAAGCGCCGGCATGACGACAACGTTCTTTGCAGGCGACGCATCAAAGACGCACGCGACGCCGCTCTGCGCAATGGCGTTCGAACCATGAGCACGCTCTCGAGCACTGGGTCCGCTGCACGAGACGCCACACAACAACAGAGCACATCGATCGGTTAGCCACCACTCTCGGACACCTAAGCAACCAACAGCAGTTCTCGGCAGCACTCGGTCACGAACCGAAGTGCTCGAAGATGTGTGGCGTCGAGTCATTGCGAGAAGCGAGAAGCGAGTAGTTGCCCAGTCCCAGCGACTGGGAAGCTGACGGTTCCTGGCGTGTGCTCGGTCTTGAACCCGCTCCCGCAAAGCGTGACGGCAGTGCCGCCTTCGATCGATTGGACTGATGGCGCCAAGAGCGACAGCGTGGCTTCGATCTCGCACGTCGAGTTGCTTGGCGTCAGCGCCGTGTCGGTCGAGCCGCCCGCAGTCGAATGCAAGTGTCCACGAACGCAGTTTTGTTCTGCGACCGGTGCATCGGCAGCAAAGCACCGTCGACAAAATCGTTCCGCGTCGAGTTCAAGAGTGATGCCGCTGCTGTTGAGCAGTAAATGTGCTTACACCCTCGCCGTACCGTCGCCGATCATCACGTCGTAGTCGAACGTGCGCGACAAGCGGTAGCCTTCGAGCCTTCGAGGATGACTTGATGCGTTTGTCCTGGAGCGATCGTCGCAGGCAGTGCGTGCACGAACACTGGTGGCGACGCGTACCGGAACGAGAGGTGCGAGAAGACACGGTCGTTGCCGACGAGGAATGACAGCGAGGCGTCCTGCTCGTCAAAGCTTCATCCAAACACTGGCGTCACGCACCGCAGCAGCGCCGCGTTCTCGATCTGCATTGGCACTGGACGCGCATTGCCAAAGACGCAGGTGATCTGCTGCATTCCAACAAGCAAGTCGTATCCGGTTCCGCGGACTGCGACGCGAGCGCCTCCAGAGCTGAGCCCAAACACCAGCGCACTGCTCGTGAACGTCGGGAGGTCGTACATGCGAGGTGCAAATGACTCAATGGCAAGAGAAGTGCTCACCACCATTGAGACTCACACGGATCTCAAAGCTCCCGGATGGAAGAAGATCTGGAGGCAGACGACACTGCACGAGGTCGCGCGAGGCGACTGAGCCAGTGACTTGTGCCGATCCGAACGAGCACACGACAGAGCTCGTGGCGGCGAAGCTTGTTTCTGACACCAACGTGACGGTCACGTTCGCGCCTCGTGCGATTGCAGGTGGCATTGCTGTCAACAGATGCACCTGCGAATGGACTGGGATCGCGATGCCAGTAGGCGAGAAGTCGTGGCCGTTGAGCGGGTCGCGCAGACTGAGCGTCCCAAGCTTGGACGGCGTCTGGATCGAGCCGCAGTGAACGCGCTCAGGGTCGAGGTACTCGGCACGAACAACGTGTTCACTCACGCGACAAGTGGTTCGTAGTCACGTTCCGATTCACGGAGGTGTTTGCTGGATGATCGATGGCGCCGCGCGCGTGGTCACTGGCGATGCGTA